>OV725079.1:123003721-123318721 GCA_928085145.1 Nezara viridula
ATCGTGCACCCCTCCCTTCATCCCTATAAATTTTATATCGTTGTATTTCTTGTAAAAATTTATAAATAAAAAAAAAAGCAAATGTTTCAAGAAAAAAAGGTGACCGCAATATCTAAAATGGCGACCGCAATGCCAAAAATGGCGAACCAACAATTTTGACTTGAATTATTTGTTATGTAACTGCGAATCATTATTTGCCTTAATTTTGTCATAATAGGTCATTTATTAAAGCTGAATAGTCAGAAAATAATAAAATGGGAAAAATATTTAAATATAATTGGCTTAGGAAATAAAAAAACTAAAATTTCAAACAAAATTTTCATATTGAAAATCAAGCATAGTTTGTAATTAAACGGCCTACAATAGCGAAATACTTACTGAAATAAAACGTCTGGAAAACACATTTATATTTCTAAAACACTTATTACTTTTGGAATATTTGAAGATCTCCCATAGAAAATGCACTTAATCGACAGAAAAGCGGTACTGGCCTAATGCCGACTGCCCGATTCCTATCATCTTGAAATGAAAAATGTTTTTTGAAAAGGTTAACTTTACTGGTTTTTTATTTCTCCTAAGCCAAATATTTTTTCATGTTTCATTGATCTCTGACTATCCAGCTTTAATAAAAGGTCAATGATGAAGAAATGAAGCCAAATGTTGATTCACAGTGACCAGAAAACAATTCAAAGTCGTCCGCCTTGTTTTTATGGACACTTTTTTTGTGTGACTGTTGGCTTTTCTTTTAATAAATAGTTACAAGGAATAAATCGATATGCAATTTATGGGGATGTGGATGGGGTACGCGATTGGAAAATCTGGCCCACCTTATAGTAATTGCAGCAGAACCATAGTGGGTCTTGATCTTTAAAACACAATTAATTCCATCTTGGTTCCGTTAACTATGAAACCATTCGATTAAATTCAATTATCAAAATTAGGATTCGTTTCTTCTCCATGAAATTCCCTTTCGTTTGATACATCATTGAATAAAGTCCATCGCTTCTGAGAGTCGGGAAAGGAATTAGTTGACAAACAGCAAATGAGCTCATCTTAATTGTAGCGTTGCCATAGGATGTGCATGCCGTTGATCAAGTTCCTATGATTGATAGAGGATTACGCTTTATCTATTCTTTACAATTAATAATTTTAAGATGGGCTCTAAATTAAATTTGATTAACCTTCTAATAAGGAACTGCAATATTCCTGGAGGTGTCGGGTATTGTGGACTATGACATAATTTATAAGGCATATCCTTTTTCGAGCCTCATAAATACACAGTTACATGTAAGGCAGTGGTTACCCATATTGGGATATGTGAGGTCGGGGTCCCTATTACGGCGACACAACTTGGTCTTCCTATTGACCTTGCCATTGCGTTCAAAATGTGGAGTTTATTTTCGCAAGTATTTCCTCCTCAATATCGTCGGGTTTTATTATCATTATTTTTTAAAATATTTTATTATTTAATGTATTCGGTGTTAACGCATAAATTACATACAATTTGTTTTTGTTTTTTCTTATGCCCAAATATGTCTTATTGATATTTGGATACTTTGCGGAATAATGGATGGTAACTAATGGAGTAATGAGATGTGTTGAAATTGGTAAAAATTGACATTTAATAAAACGATATCCTAGTGATGGTGTTCACTTGTTTTCTTGTCCAAGCCGATCGTATATTTTATTAGAATTAGGAAATGAGCTGGAAAAATAAATTTAACTAAATAAAAAATTTATGGTAAGTATAAAACTAGGTAGGAATACGAAATGATTGCGTAATTCTAAGTGGTCCATTCGCAAATAAATAAAAATAAAATGAATGGGAAAGAAAAACATTGTTAATATTTAGAAACTTTAGTTCTTCCCTCTTAAGATAAAAGAATAACTATAGTATTGACCTCAGGAAAACTAAGATACTAGAAATTAGAAAAGTGGTTCTCTAGGAACTTTTTTTAAATAATACTAAAATATTTTTTCTTTTCCTTTTGTGTTATTAATTTCATTCGTTACGCATAAATATTAAATATCCTCGCCCCTTCTTTTACTCTTCAGTTCCGTTACCGTAACTGATGAAGCTTAAAAAAAAAAACAAAAAAAAAAAACTACAAATTATTTCACAATGGTTTATTATTTCCCAACAATTGTACATCTAAAGTAACATTACCTTTCTAGTGACAAATTATTAAAGAAATAAAAAGTTAATTGCAATTATTTACCTATTTTTTTTCATCACAAGTAATTCGCTAAAAACAAATAGCATTACTTCAGTAACACATTCAAAAATCAAAATCTAAAACAAAGGATTTGTAGTAGAACATAAAAAAAAATCTAGAGACCATATCTTTGCTCCTATTGTCAGATTTTAACTTTTTTTTTTAGGAAATTCCGTAAACTTTTAAAAAAACATAAAATATTGACAAAAAAGTGCATACTTTTTGAGTTATTCGGAATCTAATTTTACCATCCCTCGTAACTTTTCCAACTTTTTTTCGTTGAAGTGTGTTATCTAGATAAATTTAAAGAGCATCAAGAAGAAGACTTTACCCAAGTTTCATTGAAATCGGTACATTCGTTTAGGCCATACAGTTTATTACAGTCCGTAGCAACGCAGGTTTTTTCCTTCATTTTGAAAGTAAAAGGCGGATAGTAATGTCGATGAACGAGGATCATCATTAGGTGACCTCTGATTTTATATCCAAAATTGAAAAAAATCGGTCCAGTAGTTTCAAGAAATACGCATACGGCGGACGGACAAACAAATTTTTATTCGTTTTTCGAATTCTACGCATCATAAAACGTAAAATCTCAAATTTTGAGAGGGGGTTAAGTTCTTGAATTTTTTGTTCAATCACAATTATTCATTATTTAAAATAATAAACCAAAAGTAAACATATTTTTAACATAACATTAATATTTTAAGATTGGTATTTCGATTGACAGTTGCCAGAATATGGCAGATTTAAGACAATAGAACACTTTTCGATATTACTTTTTTTAGTCTCTGTGACGACATATTGAGATCTCAAAGATTTTTTTTTTTCCCCGCAAGAGAATGACATTTTCCCTCGAAAGTTCTTTTAGGAAGGAAATATTTAGATCGGATTTCTTATGAATAATTTACAAGAGAACGGAGATTTCTCTAATATGCTCGGCTACAGATCCAAGGAGTATAAAAAAACCCATAAATGTTTACCTAAACGCCAGATACAGGATCGTGGTTTTTACTACCTCCAACCCAGTTATGTGTGCCAATGGCCGAACGTTGCGCTCGACTGGGCCAAATATCTCAACTGCAGCGACCACCTTTCCCTGGCGGCACACTTCCATTGGCGCCTGTCCAGTCTCGAGCTCTGCAATTAGTGGTTTCCTTTTGCATTTCGGTTTAGCCGGTCTTATCTGGTCCATATCGGTATTTTTTTTTTTTAATTTGTGTTAAAATTAAATGAAGGAATAACTTTTCGAAATTCACTAAGAAATAACCATTTACAACTTATCTTTTATGAGACAGTTGCTTTGAATTTAAAAATTTCCAGAAAACATAAATAAATACAACAAATGCCTGGATATTATATTTGTCGATTGGCCCAAAACAACAGAAAAAAACTCCTAATAATATTTTGGTTTATTATTTTCAATAATGAACCATTGTGATCGACCAAAAAATTCCAAAACTTAACCCCCTATCAAAATTTGAGGTTTCACGATGCGTAGAATTCGAAAAACGAATAAAACATTTTTTGTCCGCTCGTCATCCGCGCATTTTCTCCGAAACTACTGAACCTTTTTTTTTTCAAATTTAGATATAAAATCAGAGCTCAAACGAGGGTGATCCTCCTTCATGGACATTACTATTCGCCTTTTACTTTCAAAATGGCGGCCGAAAAACCTGCGTTTCATTGACTTCGCTAAAGTCATTTTCTTGAAGCCATTTAAATTTATCTATATATAATATAGATTCAGCGAAAAGAAGCTAGAAAAAAGTTACGAGGGATGGTAAAATTAAATTCTGAATAACTAAAAAAGTATACAATTTTTTGTCGATATTCTATATGGTTTTCTAAAATTTTACTGTTTCCAAAAAAAAAAAAAAAAAAAAAATCGTTAAAATCGGACAATTAGGAGCAAAGATATGGTTTCTAGTTGTTGTTTTTTTTGTATGTTCTACCGCAAAGGTTATATCCTTTCTTTTGGTTTTTGAATTTTGAATGTTTTACTGAAGTAATGCTAGTTTTTTTGCATATTACTAATGATTAAAAAAAAAAGTTTAGTCCAATAATTGGAATCACCATTTATTTATTTTTCTTTGTAACTAGGAAGGTAATGTTACTTTAGATGTATAATTGTTTTGAAATAATTAGCAGCGTTTTTTTTTAAACTTGTGCATCATCAATAACTGAGTTTGTAAAAAATCATAAAGAAATACTTCCATTTTAAGATGGGCAAACGTATCGTTCTTGAAACGCCTGTATTTTAAAACGTTTCGTTCTACTTGGCCAATAGTTAGAGGACGAATAGAGTACGAACGGCGTAGTATCAATTTCATTTGATAAATACAATTATTATATTTTATTTAACATATTTTATAATAAAAATAAACTGTACCAAAAGCGGAAAACCTTTTTATCATTTGATATCCTGCCTTACCTGCCGCAGTATGGTTAGACAGAATCTCGCGACAATTCTTTATATTTTATTGTTTCTATTTTTATTTATCACTAAATAAACAAAATTAATATTTAATGTAAAAATGATATGGATGAGTCATACAGTGTTAGTGGAGTTCCACTTTAAAGGTATTCGCAACGGTACATAACGTTAATTCAAAGGCCATTATCTTAGCCCATCGCATTGCGTTATGGGAACTTTTAAGAATGGACCAGGTGCTAGGATGGGTCTCTCATCTTAACTACTATCGATTAAGAGCACAGTAGATTTATCACATGGAACATGGTGAAGGAGACTGGTGGGGCAAAAGAAGATTTATAATGGTCTCTCATTGAAATAACCTGGTCTATATCCTTATCATTAACATTTATCCTATACTCTGCTCTGACAGACATGTGTAATAAGGAAGAACTGATAAGAATTCTATAGGATCACTCCAAATTCTTCGAGTGTCTTCGTTTTCTATTACATGAAATTTCTCAAGTGGCCCTAAATTACTGGCAGTTATTATCTTTTTCAGCGCATTCCTTAGTTGAGAATAGTTCCTAGAATATTATAAATGTTCAAATATGGTGCTTAGTGCACATAATGTATCTTATCCAAAAAGAATTACGTTCATATAACATCACATTTCAAAGTGTTGTGACGTATTTCTTAATTTTATGGGGTCAAGGAATTAATCAATATTTTTTATGGTTATCCATATACAATATAAAACAAAAACGGTACATCTTGAATAATGAAAAAAATATTACGTAAAAAATTAATACATATATAAATAGAATTATATTCCTCATTACATGTTCAGTCAAATCATTTACCATTGCATCCACTTTCAGGAACATTGGAATTTGATAAAACTATATATTTTACATTAATTTTATCTTCCTAATCATGTCTTTTTCTTGGACAGCCATCCGATTTTCATTTTTGAGTAGACAATCAATACGGATTCATGATTCTGGGCATTTTACTTTAAAATTTCTTGGTTGTATTTGTTTCTACAAAACCATACAAATTTCGAAAATAAATTATATATAATGTAGTTTATTTACAGAAGGTGCCCCTTATGAGGCTTTTATATTTACTTATGTAAAGGGGAATATTTAAATGAGCGATAACAGTTTTCAGGAGTTCCAAAAAAAACAATATATAAGCCATGGTCAGATAATTTTTTTTACACAACTGGAGGTAAACGTAATTTATTTAGGACCAATCTTTTACATAATTTATATGGATTTTTTGTGAATAAGCAAATGTAAATTTTCAGAAATCATAATTATTAAAAAAAACTTTTTTTTATGAAAGCCATTGGCAAAATTTGCGATGGTTACGTGTTGAAATTGAACTATCTACGATATTAATATCTAGTCAAATTTAAAAATACTAAAATTGTAAATAAATCCTGTTTATTAATGTTTATTACAATTTTTATGGTTTTGCAATAAAAATAGAACAGGTCATTGAGTATATAAGTAACTGACTAACAGATGGTGTTAATAGAGATGTCAGATTTTTTACTGCTGGCACCGTTGTCAGCAACCTAACTTGTAGACGTGATTTTTTTTTACTGCAACGGATATTTCTCTGTAACTACGGCTATTTTAGCACTTTTTTCTTAATAGTTAAAGCAATAAAGTAAAGTGTTTAACGTACTTCAATTATAAATCTACTTTTTATAAAGTTATTATTTTTGTGAAAAAATTAAAATGATTTTAATGATATTGCTTGGTTGTTTTTGGTATAGGCTGCTTACTGAAGAATTTATTGAATTATACACAATCTTTGAAAAAATAAAATAAATAAAAAGAGATGTGGTTCGCTGTAGCATACAAAGATAAAATTAAAAAGAATCGTGCAACGCTGCCTTCCATTGTAAGATTAGGTGGTTATTGGATATTTTATGTTTCTTACGGACGATACAATTATTTATTTTATTTTTAAAATCCATTTATTCTTTTTTTTCTTCTTGGTTTTAGTTTTAATTTTTATTTATCTGATTTTACGACATAAAATGCCACTCTTTATCGGGGTGGTAAGACACTCTTTATTTATATTTTATTTAGAGCTTTAGATTTTTACTGGCTTTCCAATATTTCGCAGTTCTTTGTTGAAAAAATAAAGAAAAACACCATTCTAAGAAATAATTATATTATATTAAAGGCTGATGACTGATGATTGGGCTATTTTACATATGTCTTTCTAACTCTCATCCTTCTCCTCCCCAATATATTCTTAGTGACACTCTTTGTACTTGCATTATCAAATTATAAATTAATGTACTAACTATTTATTTATTTAACAATTAGTTTTACATTGTTAATTATTGACTAAGCAAAACATAATTTTTTAATTATAAGACTTCTAATATTCTTTCATAGATATGTGTAATAATCATACCAGTTAGCACTGGAAGTCAATGCCAAACCTGCTAAAACACGCCAAACCAGCCGCCAAATGATTCCTTGTAATTAAGATCTTAAAATATTCTTTTAAAAGTTATACATGTCGTTCGGAAGATTACACCTTATCTTTAATTTTATATATATTTAGATTATATATTTAAAAAAAAAAAACTGTTAATTTGATGAATTCTTATTTTATCTGTATTATCATAAAAAATTGATATTTCGTTTGAAGGAAAAATGTATCCACTTATGTAACCGTATAAAGTAAAAAAAAAAAAAAATACATTTGTATAAATGAGTAAATATAATCTGCTTGTGATAGTTTCGTTTCGGTCGAAGTTGTTGATACAATTATGTATACGCCTTCCTTACATTTAACGTTGTGTTGATATAAGGTTAATTGATAATAAGTGACTTACCTTGCCAATTGCCACTTCCAGATATCAGGTGTCGTGAGTGTTAATTGGTTGTCACCACCTGACGACTGAGTTGCATGACATCTCTTCTAGCCCTGGTTACCTGTTTTTTTTTATGGTTGGAAGAATTTCTCCGCTTTAGTCGCGTGTTACTATTTTTGTAAGGTTGTTGAATATTTTATATTTCTTTCTGTTATTGCTAGATTTTGCCAGTGATCTAAAATACAATAATAATTTGGAACAATCGAAATAATATTTTATAACTTAACTAATATTTATTAATTTAAAGTTATTAAATAACAGTATTTGTATATTCCTTACGTTTATTCTACTCTTTGTATTTCACACAGAACGCTTTCATTACAAGTATTTAAGTCACATTTTTATCGCTCTAATTTGTTTTTTACCTATTTTAATATCCTAATTTTGGAGGCATACTCTAACAAGTTCAGACTTCATATATAATCTTAATTTTAGTTTAATGTTATTTTATAATTTTGAATTCTTATTTCATCCACTACTGTCTATGTATCTCTTCCAAACGACAGACTTAATTTTTGGGTGTTTTTTTTATTCCCTCTATCCCAGAGATGTGTTTTGTTAATCCAAAACAATATTAAAAATATCCACAATGAAATACAAATCAATATAGCGTTTATAATTTTTACTTTCACTTCTCCTTAGACTAAAAATACTTATTTCTGCTAAGAAGGGGGTGGTAAGTGAAAGTTGTTTGATGCGCGGGCCCCACTAGATTTTTTTAAAAAATGACAACTCGATCTTTGAAATCATAAAACACCGGTATGTGTATAAAAAATGAACGAATTAGTAGATCATAGTAATACCATCGAGTTCTTCAATTTTTAAATTTTTTTCTTGTTACCATAGCTGTTATTTATTTTAATTACCTCGCTGAATAGATATAAATTTTATTTTTATCTACCACGGGCTGTATAATTTTCTTACATAAATGGAATTAAATACCATTTTAACATATGTAATAAAAAAAAATTAATGAAGAATAATAGTATTTTGTTATTAACTATCATATGCTATTAACCGTCGATTTTAACATTTCATCTCCTGTAAAAATTCATCACGATATCCATCCAAATGCTCAGTCTGAGGTACTTCAACAGATGATGCACTCAACTTTCACATCATCCTCAGGCTCAAAGTAAACATAAAACTCTTGAGTAAAAGCAAACATTTCTCATTCCTTCTCAGCTGGTCATCGAGCTCAAGGAATTTGCAAGTCACAGATTTGTCGTTATGTCCATGGTGTGCTTAGAGATATTCTCTGCAACTTATCTCAGATAATTTTTCTTAATGACCCAAAATATCTTTAAGAATTAATATTCGCTGAAATAATGCTTATGCTATACCATTAAGATTTTTTTTTTAAACTAAAGCTTTCAAAATAAATGACGTAGGTGTAATATAAAACAGTATTTTAATATAATTTTTGGATTTCGATCAATTTACAATTCTTTGTGTTTATGCAATACATTGTATGTTTATACATTATAATATAAGGTTCAAGAAATAAGGCTGTGTTTATGCAGACATCTTTATTAGTGCGGGGAAACTTGTCTATTCCACTATTATAGCAGACTTCCTATTCTAGCAATATCACCTGCATTATGGAATAGCTGTAACTACAGTCTATTCCTATGATTAATGTTTATTTCTTTTAATGAGTTGTATTATTTATGTATTGTCTGTTTTAACTTATATTTTATAGTGGATAGTGAGTTGTATGTAAAAGAAATAAAACTGAAAAAGTTGAAATAATTAAATTACAAATAATAACAACGCCTTCCCAATATTAATGTCTCTTCCCCTTTTAAAAACGTTGCATATGAAAGTAAAATTATAAAAATTGTAGTTTGGTCGTTTCCTTTCGTCATTGTTTTGAAACTTCTCTTTAATTGAGACCTCAGAAAAATATGACACCCTTTAAAAATTCACAACTCTTTAGCTCCTCTCTAGAATTCATAAAAAAATAAAAATTTGTTCCTCTCAAAAACAACTTCAATCCTTAAATCACCTTAAATATTGATTGCTCCTTATTTTGTCACAAATAAAATCATTCACAACGAAATTAATATTCCTTACGTTTCTGATCTGGCTCAATCCAGATACCTATCCTTCCATAACAAACTTCAGAACCATCGAAATCCTCTCGTTTCTAGCCTTACTTTCTGTTCGATCCCTGATAACCCTCCGAGGTGTCTGAAAAGAAGAAGGCTTCGAGATCTCCTATTGTAAATAAATTTTTAGAGTGCTACCAGTGGGTAGTTTCTCAACAAGTGGTTTGATGTTATTACATGCTTGTGTTCACATTTACTGAATGAGTTTTTATTTCTAATACAGTTGTAAATATCATAAATAAACAAAAAAAACCTTGAAGAAGGAACAAAATGTCGTATATTACAGACAGTTTGAGGCCGATGAATTCACTAATAATCTGATCTATATATAATTTAAAACTCTATATAATATAAACTCTATACATAATTTTTAATCAACTCTATACAAAATTAAATCAACGGAATCTAAATATATTTCCTTAAAAAGTTCCTCAAGTTATCTTTCCCTGAATGAGGGAAAATAATTATGTTAGCTTTAAAACAACAATACATTTTAGTCAAGATACTGTAATTTTTCTACTGTCATAAAAACGTATATTTGACAGATGAGGAATGCCAAATAAGTAAGACTAAACAATCGATTGAAGTATTGATAACCAATAATAAATATCGATTCGTCCGTTTTTATATCCGCGTTATTTGAAGATGTAATTTCTGAATTTTACTGCAGTGCTGTGGAGTTATTTCATTTTAGCCGACATGTGCTCAACAGTCTCAGTCGGAAAAAATTGCAATGCTATTCGTTCTCTCCTCCTGGGTTTAAATCTCATCTCAACTTTCGGTCTGCGCTGCACTGTTATTAATAGTATGCTATTTATAGTAATGATTTATTTAGTTTAGAAACTGAGTGTTTCAGGATTAAGTGTACCAACTGATAATATGAATTACGGATCTAAAAACAAAAAAAAAAAAGTTTCTATTAAGGGAGGCCTGTTAACGCTTTGTTTTAGAGATTTTCGCATACAAAAATTTTAATAGTTATGAATTATTTTGGTTATGATAAGTGATTAGATAGGTGTTCCAATCATAGATGAGAATAATCATAATCAACGATGACTATTATAGTAATCATAATTACATGATTTTGATTACAGTCATCAGGTTTCCGATAATTGTAATCAGGTATCGCAGCACCTATATTTATGGTGCACCTATTTATCAAACATAAAATTAATTTTTTTTTCATTGGTTTTTTATTTAAATTTTACATGTTGTATTTTTTATGTAATACATTTGTAAATTACAAGAAATATGTTTTAAATAAAAAACATAGTAAGGGAATCATGACATTTTATTATTATATCTGTATAATATTTCCTAAATTAACGGTTAAAGGCCGTACCTTACCGAAATATTTTGAGATTTTGAATCCATGTTTTCAGTTAGAACAATTAACTCTGAAACACCCTGTACTGCCAGATGCTCAATAATTTTTGTAGACGTATTCATTAAATTATCGCTCAATTTAATATGAAAGAAAGCGTTGACGAGAAAAAAAAATTCAAATAGTGGATGACAGTCCGTGGAACAGACGCCTTTTATCAAATAATTAACGTCCGCCTGAAACTTCGTAAATAGCTCCATTTCATCCTAACCTATAAATATTTTATTGGAGAAAATTCTCAGACTTGGGGAGTTTTCAATCTGGAGATCTTCAAACTTTGTCTTTTTAATTAGTTACTAAAAACTCATGAATGCCCATTTTCTTTCCGATTGAATCGTAGGATAATATGATCACAAAATCGAATTAAAAAAAAGATAGCCTACAAAAATATTGGAGCGTTTATAGCCTCGTTATTTTAATTTAATTGAGGTGGAGCCTACATCAAACGGGTTAATATTTTTGCAGGCCACTTCCTCTAAACACTGCGGGCATGAAGGATACTTGGTTGTGAATTTAGGTTTCTGAGAGGAAAAAACTCATGCAATAATTGTTGTAGTTACCTTCTGTTGAATTATTTTTAAAATTTTATCTATGAAATTCACGGGCCGGATTGGAACTGCTTTGGGACTGGGATTTAGACTACTGGGCGTTGTTAGAAGACCTTTGGAATGGACAATCTTGAGGAATCTTGAGATATGTCAATTTTACGATAGTGCAGAGTATTTAGCGTTTTATTTAATTTTCTCTTCTTTTTTTTTGTTTTTATGAGCTATTAAACAAATGACGTAAATGGGCAGTATGGAAGTCACATTCAACGGCAGTCGACGCTAACAAACAGAAAAGAAAAAAAAGAGGTGTCTTTTACTTTTAAGACATTTGCGGAAGATGAATATTCAAGAATATTAGTCTTGAGTTGAAGTTAGCATTGTGCAAGACAAGACTTCCTCTTTTTCATACCCGGCTTTCAAAACTTTCCCAAGCAGTAATGTCTTCATCCCTTACTATATTATCCTTAATCTTCGAGATAGCCTCCTTTGGAGAAGGAGCTTATCTTTTCCTCAGATAGCATTGTGAGGCGGCTAAGGACTCGGTGAAGTCATTTCCTGTTTATTACAGTCCATTTTTATCCTTTTGTCACCGCACTGAAGTTTTATATACATGTTTATGTTTATTAGATAGTTTATAAATTAGATACTATAATTTAAGACAACAGAGTGACATTGATGATAAGTTTTAAATGGATGTCTTGATCAGTGTAGAGAACGTACCTCTGCTTGTAAATCTGAATTCTTTTTGTAGTAACATGGCTTGCATTATGGAGTAGCCATTGCGACAGTATTTTCCCTTAGTTTCGTCATTTACGCTTATTACTACGTTGAATCATCATATATTTTAATTATTAATACTTCTCCATTACAATATTATATAAAATTTATAATTTATCCTGTTATGGACTGGCGTATCTAGATGGTGGAGGACTTACGAGTTTTCAAAATGGAAATAATAATAATAATTTTTTTTATAGGTCCATATTTGTTATACATTAATTTTTTAAGTTATTTGTCCATTCATAAAGATGTTAATATTCCATATGTCGCTGATTCAGCCCTACATCTATCCTTTCATGACAAAATCCAGTCCAATCAGAATCCACTTGTTTCCAGTCTTGTTTCTTCCTCAATTCCTGATAATCGTCCTAGGCATCTGAAAAGAAGATAGCTTCGTGATCTTCTTGCTTAGAACTGTTAAGGGATTGCTACCGTAGGGTAGTGTCTCCACAAGTCTGTTCATGTTATTAGTCTTGATGTATTCATATTTACTAGTTGTTTTATTTAATAAAGTTGTAAGTTTAAATAAACTATCGACTGGGAACCACATGTCAAGAAAAAATATTAGAAATTTATCTCTAAAGCATTATTGTTCTTGTAACAACCGGTTTATTTTTTTTTTTGTAGTTTAAATTTTTTGCAGCCTTTACGGACCACTTAAACATTTCTCTTACTTTTACTTAAACATTATTTACTTCTTGTTAATCTATCCATTCTTTAAACACTAGATTCCAGCCCACAAATCTGTATATTTCTTCACATAAAACTGTTTTTGTTTTTTCTTAAATCATGTGTACTAGATTTTTTAAAAATTCTTTACCCACCTCCATACCCAAAATCTCATCATTTAAGATCAAATTGTATTTCCATCACTTCAGCTAATGATCTTGCGAATATGTGTAAGAATTAAATATTCGTGTTTTAGTGTTGCCAGCCTTACTTTGCTGTTATTTAGCTGTTAATATTTATATTGCTTTCCTGCTCAAATATGTAAACATGCGGACATTTACTTATCATATAGTTTTATTTGATTACTTATGTTAACGTTTAATTTTAATGTTACAAAGCTGGGTTTAACAATTTAATTGAATTGTTTTGTGCCAGACAAATCTAATTTCTATTGTTCCTTTTAATTATTCTTAGAGAGCTGAATGTCCCAGAATAAAATTTACTATTCTTCTTCTTTAAAAAATTAAATAAATCTTCCTTCTCCCAACTTAATCTCTGAATCTTAGTGGAATTAACGGTTATATAATGAAATCTATCATTTATCATAGGCATATTGATTGTTCCAGGTTTTAATTATGTAGTAACTATTAATTTGTTGGATGAAATAGAGATCTAAATGGCCGCCTTCATTGATATCATGACCCTAGATACTGAATCCAATCTTAATGACCAATAATCTTGACGGATGAGGCAGCGGCTAAAGGCCAAAGAGTTTATTAGAACCTGACAACTAAATGATGGAGTTTCATTTACTGATCTTCCTCCAGCATTCTGCCTGAGTCTTGTGTTCCTCGATATCCATTAAGAACAGGCAGGAAGTGTTGGTCGTCCCCAGGTGGCTGAGAATGGTCGAACCGTGTTAAGGACGTTGCCTAATAACTATTAATGGTTTTACACTTTACGTTTAGCTCCCATCGTATGTTGCCATTTACAACACTGCCAAAGTGCTAACTGTAGTCAAAATGCTGTAAAAAGTAACAACTTATATTCTTTTAGACGCACTGGCGGATGCAAGAGGATGAGGAGCTTTTGAGCTGAAGCTCTCCAAAATAGATATATATATATATATATATATATATATATATATATATATATATATATATATATATATACATACATATGTATATATATATATATACATATATATATATGTATATATATGTATATATATATATATACATTTCAATATATATTTCAATGGTACCTATATGTTTCTGTAAGTGATCGGAACTAAATATTTATATAATAAAAATATATCCTGTTTTTAAATAAAACATATACGCAGATACTAATATTAGCAAGAAAAAATTATAATTAAAACCATAATTATTCTTTTAATCATTATTATTATTTATTTTTGTACGAGCCTTCAAGAACTTTAAACGCCATTTTATAGATTTTTTTTTTCGTTCGAAGTAATTATTCTTATAATTAAAAAAAATAAAAACCAAAATTAAATTCTATAAAAAAGCCTCAAAAATAAATTAAATACTGGAACTCTCTACTGATTACACTTATTTACTTTAATATATATTATATTACATTTTACACATTGAAGAAACATTAACCGGTATTAGTTAAATAAATATTAATATTAGAACGCAATTTCGCAGATTTGACTATCAGCTCCCGGTAGAAAGTTTTGTTAAATGATTGTTTCCAATTGTTTGATTTATAATAGTTTTATAATAGTTTTAAAATAATAAAAAAAAACTAGATATTGTAACACTTTAAATTAATGATTCCAAAAATTTCTGTAGTGCAACCCATTTATTTATTAATTCATGTTTTTATTCTAATTATTTGCAATTCATTTTTAAAATCATGGTGAATTAAAAAAAAAATGAAGTCATAGGTCAATCGTTTTTTATTTTTATTGATTAATTTAGATCAGGTTTACTTGCATGTTTTTTTTTTTTCATTCATTATTGAAAGCATGATTATAATATGTATTTCGCAAAAAATTCTGAAATATTCTGATGTATATTTAAAAAGATTTATGTTGACTTAAAGAAAAATGTAAAGAACGGGGTGGGGTTTGATACTTGCTACGTCACATGCTGTGATCGCTAATGATAATTTAACAGAAAAAAAAAACGGTTTTGACCACAAGTATGTAATGTCAATAATCCAATGGTAGATTTCCTTTTTCATTTTAGCTGACAAGATTACATATCTTAATTATTATTATTATTATTGTGTTGTATTTATTTTAATTTCATTCAGCTTCTATCTATTATTGTATTTTCTACACATACTTTTATTAATTTCCTTATTTTATTTACATTGTTTCTTTTTATTTATTTTTTCTATTTTAGTTAGTATTAATGCTATTCAATGTGGCAGAATGTATTAATATTCAATTAATACGTTAATGTGTTATTGCCATTAAACGTTAACTAATTAAAAAAATTAATTTTTAATTATAAACTGAATACATATACATACTTACTTAAGCCCATATGGACGTACTCATCACAAATATACGGCATCGCTAAAAAGACCCACCTACAAAAACTTTAAACTTTCCAATCAAAATTATTGCGAGTTATAACTAAAGCACCTTGGTATGTGACTAACAAAACTCTACATACTGACCTCCACATTCCAACAGTTGGCCAACACATAACGATCCTTTATCAACGATTTTACACAAATTTAAATGGACATAATAACAGACTAATAAGAGACAACACAAGAGACTAAAAAGGCGTTGGATGAGAACTCTCCTTCCTTAAACAACTTCAGTAATTGGAACAAGTTAGGGAAGAGGTACTGCTGAGTACTTTCCTTCCCCATGCCTGTCATGTCATTATTTCATGTATCGCCATCACATTTGCTGATTGTCAACAGTAAGTTGACAAATACATCTTTTATAGACAAAAAAAAAATCATAATTAAAAATTAAGATGGATATAAATTAAAATGCCGAGGGTAATATATTTATAACCTTATATATTTATATCTTTTATATAATTTTCAAAAAAGCAATCTTATGTTCCTTATTTATAAAAAATCAATTGCGGCTCAAATTTTTCCTCATGAGTACTCTTCAATAAGCGATGGGGGAAGAGTTTCTTCCGCGCGGACTGTGTAGAGAAATTTAAATATTAAGAAGTGTAATCATTGCTATTTCGATGCGTTTCAGCTCGATATTATTACAGTAGATTTTTCCAAACCGACTCCCGGGACAGATTCATTATTATTAACTACCGTTGCCAGCATTGACCTGGTAAGTCGATTTTTAATGTTTGGTTATTGAATGAGGATTTTTTTTTGTGGTTGGCTTAATGAGCTCCAGAAAGTTTTCAACCACTTCACAAATTCAAGATCTAATCTAAGCTACTTGAATTCGCACACCTCAGTGTTCCAAAACGCGACTATCCCCCAGGTCTATGACCCGAATGCACATTTAGGACAGGTAGGTTTCACCGAACTGCGCAAACAATTCATCCGGCGCCAGTTCGTCCCATGCCCTGCGTTCAATACTTAGAGCTATTGATATTGTTGGTAGAATAGTCTTTGTCTTAGGATCACCGTTAAGCAATCAGAGAAGTATTGTTGTCTGGGTTGGTATTGTCCGGGGGTGTGAGGCTGCATGTTGATTGTCTCTGGTCTTGGTTACGCCAGTGTGTCCTCTCATCTGCATGTGTAAATAGGATCCTCAATAGAAACAAAGTTAAAGGATTTTTTCTTTTTTTTTTTTTTTTACTGTTTAATGTAAGCACCAGTTATAATGTTTTTCTTATATTTTCAAAACATCTACTACGAGTAGTACTTTTTAATTTAGAATTATTCATCCTTAACATACAAATCCACCTCAGAATTATTTGGTCCATTATTTTATAATTCATTTAACATTACTAATAATTCCTTTATTCTTTTTTGTACGATTTAGGTAATTTGGTGAGAGAAAGTATTACCCACGGATCATACATAACGGTCATCCAGCCCGGAGGACCATTTTGTTCGATATTGGCGATTTGTTGAGAGCCAAATATTACCCACAGATCTGATAATTGTATTTTGAGTCCAAAATCAGTCGATTGATGTCTAATTTGGAGTGGACTTTATATGGATTGGATATTTGATGTTCACTGAAATTAAGCATTTTTTAAAACAAATAAATTATATTGAATTTAATTAAAACGAAAAAAATAAATATTTGTGCCCTTTGATCGATTTCAGGAATGAAAATAAAATTATAAATGAAAAATATATATACAATTTTGCCTTTATGAACTGCATTGTTGGTAATGTCCTTTTATTTGCTTCAGGCGGAAATTAGGGTATACATTTTGACTCACTTGGTATTTGGGATTATTATGCTGTTCCTGACCTCTCCTACCTTCCTCCACCAGGTTGTTTAACTTGGTTTATTAGAATATTATAACTGTGAATTTATAGTGAATAGTATAGTGAATTTAATTTGAGGAAGGTTCTCGTACTGCAAATCAATTCTATATGGGAACTAACAACAAAAAATTAAAACTAAAATCTACAAAACTAAACCGAATTCGTAGTAAACATAATTGAATTATGCTATTGCAATTATAATTGATGTTCTTACAATATGTACTTTCCTGATCTCCGTTATGTAGAAACATATTCATCAAAATCCGACCTTAAACCAAATGATTGATAGGATTTATAAAATTATCAACTATAGGTAAATGTCCACTAAGAGAAACTTCACTGTACATTATGGTCACCGTTACCCCCGAGGACTGTAATAGAACGGCATGGTATTAAAGACTATTATTTTACTTGATTTTTTTTAAAAGAATTTATCAGATGTAGTTTAAGTTAAATTAAGTATTTACTTATTTTATAATAGGGAAGATACGTACTCCTCAATGATCCTCGGGAGTGACCGAAGGGAGGAAGATAAGGAGAGGAACTCCATTAGAAGAACACAAGAACCCACTAACCGTATATCATCCAGCCTCTGGCCCCGCTCGAGTTTTTTTCCTTTTTAATGAGAAGCCGCCCTCCCCCCTCCTATATCTTGGCTCTATCTTGGAGGAATTTCAGCATCTCCTATCCCTCGTATTCTTTATCGTCCTGTCCTGCGTATCCTTCATCCACGGGGGTCTCCTTTTATTTTCAATTCTCGTCTCTGTATAAGGCATTTCCTTAAGGACCGCTTTATGGAGCTCGGACGTTCTGTCACTGTCCTCGAACGTCTAAGAGATAAAATACCAAAAATATTATTAAGGCACTCAAACAGAGAGGCTTTTAGTCCCTTTTATCTTTTTAAAAATAAAAGAGCGATGATATTAAACATCGGGTTTAATATTATAAATACATATTCCGTATGTAGAAGAGAATAAATAAATACGGAGCGTGGCAGAATTTTATTTAAAAAACGAACAGGAACTTTCTTATTAAGATGGTGAAGATACACGCCATCAGGCTTGAGACCGAAGAGAGGGGTTTGCTACCTGGAACGAACTCATCATTTCCAGCTGTCATCGGTCGGTAAATAACTCCAGGCTACCTTCTACTTCTGTTCCTAATTACATATAGTTAACATAATATAAATTAGTAAATAATATTACTGACATTAGTGTAATTATGTAGGTTAAAACGTAGTAAAAAGAGCCATAGGAAAATTAATTAAGTAAATAGGGAACAGTAATTTTTTACTTATCTATATATGAAACTTATATTCTAGTTATGTGTAAAAATTATTGCAATCATAAAAAAAATTTGATTCCGAATTTTCAACGAAAATATAATTTTGATGGTCTGAGACTCGCAAAAATCCTCAATAAAATAATATTCTGTTTTTTTTATTTATGCCTGGGATGTCGTTACTGCGTTTTCATATATTAAAATCGACTCTCACGGTTTGCACTAATAAGAAATAGATAAATAGTATCAGTAAATAAATAAAAGATTATCTGTACATTTATAGTTAATTTCGTACTATTTTAAACATTCAACTATTAACAACGAAGATGTTTCATGTTGATCGTTAACTATCTATTTCCAATATGAAAATGATTCTGGAACTATTTTGAAAAAAATCATATATAATATAATTATTATAATTATAATTGTTTGGTCTTATCAATTAATCTTAGAATTATATTTTCAAGCTAAACACTTTAGGTGGAATAGTTACTACCTATTTGAAATATGCCTTTATATTTCAGTAGATTTAAGGAACTGCTCATTGATAATAGGTCATTGCTTCTTTAAAAAAAAAAAAATTAAAGAGGGGTGTGTTTTTCCTAAAAACCCTATTGTGCAAGAGTATTCTTTTTTTATCCTTTGAGTATAGTTTTTAGTCAATTAAATGATTATTTACTTATTTTAAAAATACTCTTCAAGTTTAGTTTACGGGTTACTCGAAATTGCCAATGAATAATTTATTACACTTACTATTCACTCAACAATTAAAATCTTCTTTCCAAAAACGATTTTGCCCAAAACGTGAACTGAGTATTGTTCTGTTTCAAACCTATTCTAAAGAAGATTTTCTTTAATATTACTGTTAGTTGATTACTAATAGTTGAACACATATGGTTTAAGGCAAAACAGATCTGGATCGATCCATAGATTACGAGTACACAAGCAGAAACTGGAATCATGTCGCTGGCTGAATACATTACAGATCCGATACCCCGACCTGCGACCGTTACCCGACAAAGACCCCCGCCTGGGAGACCCCATTATCCGCGAAGAGGCCTACAAAGAGACGACACGGAGACTCCACGATGTCTGCGAACCCCTCTGCCTCTCATTACTGCCGCACCGACGTTTCGTATGCAAATAGCACTACTTCATCAGGGCTGCAATAAAACGCCCGTGGCCAGGTGGGTCCTCTCATTACCATAATACACAGCTCGGGGGAGCTTTGTGTCTCGTATTGTCTGTCTGTCTGTCTATTGGGGCTCATTTATCATGGCTCATGAAGTACCGTTCGGAATAGGTTCGGTACACCCTGTGTGTTCTCGTTTACGTTATAAATTGCCCTCATATCAAAGCTTTAAATTGATGGTATCAATCTATTGATTTGCAAAATCTGATCTATTCCATTATCATTACACTGGTATTTTATTACCCAACGACGGAGAAGCAACAGGAAGTTTGTGTTTGGGTTGTCCTCTTAAACATCTATAATTATTTTCTGAACGAACGACTAGAACGATTTTTAAGTTTTATGACTCAAATTATGATTTGAGATTCTTCGAGTATTTTGAAGTAATTTTCGTTTAAACACAAATCAATTATTATATAAAAGGTGATTTGGTCAAATCGCTAAAATAAATGTAAAGATTTCTGAGCGAACAGATGAACTGATTTTTAAGTTATATGGTTGGAAACATTCAGTCCGATCTTGGGAATGCTTTAAACTATTTATTGAAACTAGCGTTGGTTTTATATTATTATCATGTGTTAGATCACAATCATTTGTGTTGAATATAAATTATTGTATTGAAAAACTAAAATGGTTAAATAAAAAAAAAACTAATGTGTGTACTTTAGACTACACCATAGAAGTGGAAACATCAACAAAGCGAGATTAATGATATGAAATATAAATTATAAATAATATCTCATGACTTAGAGAATGAAATGCTGAATAATTCCCTTGCTTAAAGTATGCTGGTCCGATTTTTAATTTCTGAGATATTTTAATCTATATCTTCAATAAAACTCGTTATCATTTGGTTTTCGACACCATTTTTTCTCTTTTCGCCTCTATAACAAGACCTTGCGTTAAGATACAATTTTGAATAATAGTCCATTACAAAGAGGATGAAATGCTGAACAATTCCCTCGCTTACAGTATGCAGGTCCGATTATTAGTTATTGAGATATTTAAATCCATATGCAAAAACACTCCAATTACTCCCTCCCGCCGACTTTACTCGAGTGTTACACATCAGAAATCTGACGGTTCAATCCAATTCACAAAAAAGTGCGAAATGCGCCTGAAGTAGTTGTCATTTCAAAAACACTATTTTAATTTTTTAAAAATGCATGCCACATATTTCTTAAATTAGTTTGGTTTTATATTTAGTATATCTCTAATCTACGCAATTAACAAATGAATTCTAGAATAAAGAAAAAAAATAAATAAAATTTTAAGAACGTATAAACTAAAAATTCATAAATAAATAAGAATAATAGCTATCAGGAAATTGCACACAGACCTCTTTCCACTGCGTCCCATCAAAATCAAAATTATAACTTTTTTCTCATTTCGTTCTCCGCTATATCACAATTTTAATTACTAGATCACACAATTACGCGTTGAATGTACTTCCGATCTTAATCATTTATTATTCGGAATATTCAATAAAGTACTTCATTTTCAAAAACCTTTAGTCTTTGTTCTTTTCTTAATTCGTGTGATCACATTGACAAATCTTGATAGAAGTCGCAAACTAAGTTGTTATATCAAGAATACAATAACATAAGTAATGTTTACGTTTTCACAGAGAGGAAATTCTTCTTAAAACGTAGTAATTTAATTGTATGAAATATTAACTAATGACTTTTAGCAATATACCAACCGATTAGTTTAACATTTATTCATTTATTTATCTAACGGCTCTCCCTCCTTCTCCCCCCCTCTCTCTTCACGAATCTAATTTGTATAGTAATCTCAGCATGAGAACCGATGTAGTACAATCATCTGCTCGCTGATCTATCGATAAGCAAATTGTTCAATTACAGGGAAATCTATTATCTCTGGGGCTAATGATATCATTGTGTCTCTAATATCCCTAATTCATCTTGAGAATTAAAGATATCATCTTTAAATTAATGAGCGTATTACCGAGAACGATAAGTTAATAATCATAAAATGTTTGTTGTTATTATAGTTATTATACGACATAGTAAATAAAAATAGAAAAATAATTATGACTTATTTTAATTTGTTTGTCATTGTAAAAATATTTAATTTAAAACTACATTAATTAGTTTTTAGTTTTTAAGTATTTATTTTGTTAGAGTAGTTTAATTTTGTTTAGTTTATATACATTTACGTTTAGTATTATTTTATTGATGTTTATTACTTTTATTTATTGTGCATAGTATGAAGGAGCTACTCTTTATCACTATTACCATTGTTCTTGAATGTGACAGATTGTAATATATCTCAATAAAGAAAATTCCTAAAAATTTAAAAGTACAGCCGGCGTATTTTGTAATTCCGCATTCACATCGAAGTTTACCGCGTTTTTGCTGACAAATATTGATAAATTTTCGACCATATTACTGAGTGACATTTGTTTTTAAACAATTTTCCTTGCAATCAAAATTTCATTCAAGCTTTCGATTAAAAAAAAACTCAGCATTTGTTATAAACTTTCATTACACCAACATGTGATTGCAAAATTAACTAAGTTGAATCTCACCTCTAAATTGCCGATTAGTCTGCAAAAAGTTTTGACGGATCAGATTTTTTGGGAATGTTTTTGTCAACTTCGACGTTTTTTACCGATAAAAACAAGGTACGTGCACAAAAATGATCCAAAATCTTTTATTTATCCACACATAGATAAAGCATGGGCACAGATGATTTTTATGATTTTACAAAATTTCATCAAAATTCTTAGTTATTTAAGGTTATGAAATGCCACTTAATGTCTTTTTTAAATAAACTGACATATGCCCTTTTAATATGGAAAATTCTCAAAAATATTTAAAATGTTAGGCTAATAGTACGATTTAAAATATGTAATGGTTTTCTTCTGTCATTCAATTTAACTAGAACAATAACTACATTAAAAAAAAAAAGAACTATATTTACATCAGCGGTGTAGTATTTAAAAAGTAAAAAACAAATATTATTTTATAATTCAATTAGTTCTTTACCGTAACATATTAATCCAAATTTTGATTTTCAATTTACTGAGCTTTGTAAATATAATTTTAAATAATTTTTTTTATTTTGCTATTTAACAATGAGGATCTACAGCCATAGTGCACTTACTTCGCCTCCATTAGATTTCAATAGTTAATAAATATCTACTTATTATATTTAATCTATATATCATTATTTTTATAGATTAAATATAATATTTATTAAAAAATCTCACAAAACAAATGTGAATAACCTAAATGAAATTGTTTATCATAAATTTTTTACAATAGTGGAACAATTAAGTAATCAATTTCTACATAAGTTATTAAAATTTTTAGTTTAATTTTAATTATATTTATTTATTTTTCCCATTAATATATTTATCTATTATAAACACAAGATATTATTCAATTTATTAATATTTTCTGTAAATTTGACTAAATTTAGTAAAACCCATTAATATACGTTAATTTTTTTTTTATTTTATTTGTTTATTTAGAAATATTACATTCTGTCGCATCAAGGACAAATTATTTTTGAAAAAAGTGATATACAAAAACTTCTGAATAGATTAGGCAAACTCAATATTATTTTTTATGCGAGATTGTTTGATTTATTTTATAGTGATAATATAATTTCGTTCAATATAAAAAGCTGTGTTCCGTAGTAGGAATTTTAAAAATGTTAGTATCGTTATAAGAATTGTTTATATAAATGAAAGGATACATATCTCTTGAAAGAATTAATGTTTGGAAAGTTTTTACTGAATACAAGGAATAGTTTTCTCGAGAACCGGAATCTAAATCAACGTTGCGGGACTAAATTTAGTGGGCACAGAACGTACCCTATGATTTCTGGAAATCAGCATTGTAAACTAGAAGCAACTATTTTTAGTAGACCTGGAAATTCCCTGGTGGAGTCTGAAAGAACAAAACAAATTCGTCTAGTAGATAGCTGCCTTGTGTGTGTGTTAATTTTAGAAGATAACAGTATCCTGTTGTTTTAGGGAAACTATTACATTTTAAATATTATTGAATAATAAAATATTTTTTTAAATACATATTTTTTTCCTGACCAGTACGACCATTAAAAAAATGATAAACAAAACCTTGTTGGATACAATTTTTTTTTACAAAATATTTTTAAAATTCGAGTCTTAACTATTTTGGCAAGTCCATCCATTAGACATTACTAGGTTTCCCCCTAATCCATTACGGTATTAAGTATCGATATTAAAATTATCGATGCATGGATATTTTTGCAACATTCCTATCTGATTTGCTGTCTGACATGCTGAAGGAAAGGCTTATTGTTTAAAGTTTTTATCATACTGTTTCGGAATATTTGTAAAGCAGCTATCATACATATATTAATTGTCGAATTTGTTGAATTGTTATTGTCAAATATAATTTGTTAAAATGATGAGTGAGAACACCGTCGGTTTACTGCTAAAAGTCAATAAATAGATTTTTAATAGAGTTGAACTCTCGAGAACGTTTTTGTGGATTCTTACCTTATTTAAAAAAAAAAAAACATTTACCACTACAACCCATGAAGAGTCTTAGGTTCTGTACCTTGTTAGGGAGTACTGTTTCAAGGACGACGATAATGCGGGGTGGTGATTAGGCCTGGATCACGCTTAACTGCCAGGTCATCTTAATTAATTACATAATAAAGAATACCCAATTTATGGAGGCTGGGTATGCCCTAGAAGGGTCTCCCGACCGCACGATCGATCCACAGCTGAAGAAAAATTACCTGTCATCAGCCGGATTCGAACCCAGAACCTCAGGAAATCAGTGCCCTCCCCACTGACCTACACTGCCCTCATATTTATCCCATATATATATAACCTTATTTATTACGTCATAATCTGTCCTGACTTTATTTACCGATAAAAAAAGAAGACAAAAATGATACAAAACCTTTTATGCTCAAATACAGTTACAACAAACGCGTAATTTCATGATTTCACAAAAGTTATTAAACATTATAGTGATTTCAGGTTATGAAATGTCACACACTTACTTTTTGCAATCAAAATGTTGAACCATGTTTAATTTTTATATTTATTTTTATAAAATACTGTACGTAAGAAAGGGTAACTTTGGGATAGCGGGTAAGTATTAGTTTAAGATGATTCTATGGTGTGGTCTGCAAAAACATGCTTTGTTGGCATTTACTACTGGGATACTACCTTGCGGCACAATACTCATGAAGCACTAGCGAAAGTTTCATGAAAACAGGAATTTTGAAAAAAAAAAAAAAAAACCAATGGAAATAAATAAGATTGTAGAGCAGTAAATGCCTACAAAAAACAATTTTTTGCAGAATGAACCAACACAGTTTATCTACCACGGAATCACCTCAAACTAAATTTTACCCCGCTGTAGCAAAGTTACCCACCTAGTCCCAAAGTTAACCCATCTTACGGTACCATGTTCTTTTTTCTTCATTTAACACTTATTACATTCTTATACTTATATTGGTTTTCTTTTTTATTCTTTTCTTTCTTCCTCATCTTATGCTTATACTAATCAAGTTATCTCTCTTTTGCAGGTAAGCGTTGTGGTACATATCTTCTCGATCCGACCACCCAGGTTAGCACTCATTACACTCCCTTAGCAAGCAGACAGAACGGAATGCATGGAATCTCCCCTCCACCCCTCTCCCTTGAAGCTGGCACAGATAGATAATTACAGTAATGTTACTCCCACTGCCCTTCGCCGGCTCACTTACACGTCCAATTACAATCAAATGCATCCAATCTCATGCGTATCCTTTCCTGTTAGCGTTCATCGCTCTATTTGCAGAACCAATCAGTTCCGAAATTAGGATCAGCGGAGTTCGATTTGTTTTTAGTCTTCATTTTGTTGTGTATGTACGTAATCTAATGGACATCATTATTTCCAAGTCATCAAACGTAATTACTGATAGTCTTTTGCTATACTGATTCTATTCTAGTTTTATTTGTATTTGTTCTGATTCAGTTGAAGCATGGATCTTTCCTTGTATAGTTGTTGGTATAATTTAATGGTTTACTATATATTTTCAATATTGTATGGTGCAGCTCCAGTTATCCGAATCGTCTGTAATTTTCTAAGATATACATTTCCCGATGCTAATTTCCGAAAATCCCCGTTAGTCTTTCAAATTAAAATAAAAATAAAATTTTTTGTACTTTTTTCTTTAGTTGGAAAGTTTATTATAAGGTTAGCAATGAAAACTTCCATTATTATATGTTATATTTCACACAATACTCATGATATCGTTTCGGAATTGTATCCCATCCATAGAGTTTTTTTCTTGCATTATAATTATTAAAATGCATGTATAATTATGAATATATATTGTTATTAGTTAACATTAGTAAGTTTTTTAGTTATAATTACCGATTTAATATGCGTGCTCCATTTGTCAGATTTAGGTATCACAATTTCTTCATCCTCTATTTATTAGGGCAACTTATTCACCTAACCAACAATTGGTCAGCTTTAACAAGTATTAGAGTTTATCTTTGTACTTACACCATACTGATTATTCTGTTTCTTTATATGGATGTATGTTTGTTTTGTCATTAAATTTTCTAGGCTCTTACAAACTTTCCGAGGCTACTTTCCGATAATCCCCAGGAGTTTCAAATAAAATTATTATTATATTATTATGCAAAACCAATGTTATTATTGGACGATTGTTATTGCCCTCTTCTTCATAATATGTACCATTATCATGTTATTGACTTATCGGTTGGTTTAGTTTTTTTTTTTTTATATTTTTATATTTTCTATCTATTTTTTAGCTGTAGTATTGTTAAAGAATTATAATAATAAAAATAAGAATGTTTATTCATTTTTACACTTTAAATTTTTTCAAATACATGGAAACCTTCTCAAAAACCTGAGATGTCTAAAATTGTTGTGTTTGGATGATGAAGAGATTTCTATTGTAGGAGAACATAATTATAGACAATCTACATAATAATTATTTAAATAACAATACTTTTACGGGAAATATTAAGATTTAATTGACTTTTAAATGCTTACAATTCCTTTTTATCTTTGGAATCTTCCTTTGTTGTTTTTATGTATTTTTTCCCTCTTATTATGCGTTCCGAGTTCGCATCACTTTATCTCCACATTTTTTTCTTCTTCCTTCAAAAGAGCTATTTCCTTGCTTATAAAGAAAATTATCAATTCGCTCTTATCTAATTATATATTTTTTTCCTAGTGTTGCCATTATTTCCTTAAAAAGGAACATCATTTTATGAAAACATCCATTTTCATTGCATTGTTATCATGTTTGCTATCTTGGATTAAATTTTTATCTACATACTCACATAGCATTTGAGCTATGAATGCCAGGGTATTCCAATAAACAGATAAGTTTTAGAACAAGTTCGACATCCTGTGTCCAATTATAACGAGACGAACAGATATAACGCACGGAGAATTATAAAAATAAAGAAATGAAAGGTTGCCAATTGAGATTAAACTTCCTGACTAGAAATTTTTAATATCTATGTTCATAAACAAACTTATGAGTAATGACAATATGTGAGAACTCGTAACTTTTTTGTAGCTGATCCTAAAGCCTCATTTAGAAGATGACAGTTTTCTTAGTTGCAGTATTGCCGTGGCAGTGTCTTTATTTGCAAGGAGAAATTAAACCACTGGTGACAGTTGAAAAAAATTTGGTCAACTTTGCGCTTCACACGACGTTCACTTAACAGACTACTTTAAATATAATTTAATTTTTAGTAAATTAATAAACTTTAAGAATAATACATAATCCTGTTCATTATTTATTTTCGGTGTGTTGGAAAAAAAAGTGTGCCAAATGAATATCTGCTGGTTTCAAACCATGGATATTAAAAGTTTTAAATTCTTTTCAATGGAAACTGTGTCTAGTTTTAAGGAAAGGCCTAAAATTTAAGTAAAAATTATTTTGTGCTTAGTTTTTATTCACTCACTATTATCTTTGATTTTTGACATTAAATACTCATTTTTCTAAAATATTTAATTCCCATACGATGTATCATGCTATATATATATATATATATATATATATGTGTATATATATTTTTTTTCTTTTTTCCGGGAACTTATTTGCAACCTGTGAAAATATTTCTTGAATTCTCCTTTATTTATTAAATTATCAATATCTTTCACAGTTAATTTTTATCCATTTTGTATTACGTCTTGTAATGAGAGATCTATACATTATTTCTAAAATTAATGATAGTTTAGAGGAAGAAATTTTGAAAATTTAGCATTTAATCTCCATACAGACCCTGCCACAAATACCGTTTTGTGGACTTAGGGGACCTTTAACGTTTATTTCCGTTAAAAAAAGTGGATTCGAATTTTCACGATAGCAATATTTTCTCTTTTATTGCATTAAATTTTTGTAGGAGGAAAAACAGATAACTTTGAGTATGAGATTTATTGAAATTAGGTTGAAATTTTTTAATTTTGGATTTATGGTTGACTGTAGTGAACGATTGAAGAGAAGAATGGTTGGAGTGATCAGTCAAATTGAAATGGTAAAAAATAAATAATTTTATTTATTTTTACATCAGCCCTAATAAAGGTCTGAACTTCGGGGCGAAACTACAGCGAATGTAAAAATACCATTTCAATTTGATTGATCACCCCTTCAGTTGACATTTTTTTCTTTTATTCTTTAGACTGTAACGATCTTTTTTTTATTTTATTTTTTATTTATTGATGATATTTACAACTGTATTACAAGTAAAAATACATTCAATAAATGTGAACAAAGGAATAAAATAGCATGAAATCACATGTTGAGAAACTACCCATTGGAAGCACTCTAAAAATGTATTTACAAAAGGAGATCTCGAGGCCATCTTCTTTTCAGACGCCTCGGAGAGTAACGATCTGAATTAGCTTGTGCATTCGTGGATACATATTATGTTGAAGACTAATAATCTTAATAATAACTAATTTTAATTAAAAACATTTCTATAATTTTAATATTAACCATAAATAAAATTAAAATTGTTTTTTTTTTCCTAAACAGTTACTTAGACCTTTTGCTGTATGTGCAGGCATAGTTATTTTCGGTATTGATACCACTTTGTTTCTGAATTTATGTATTGTAGTATTAAGAAATGAACGAAGCCAAGTTGGAATTCTTTTGTTTCATTTTTATTAGATTAATTATTCCTACCGTCTATAGATTGACTAAAAACCTAATTAATATCGATTCATTATTAAAGTTTCCTATAAGATACAATGAAAAAGGAGAACTTGCAGAGGTATTGTAGTTGGACAAAGAGTGCAGGTAGGAGTCTCTATTGTTCTAGGGGGAGCATACCTTAGTCTATACCTCCCCTGCATTCTTGTATTCTCTTCTCTCGCAATCCATATTCAATATATATACATTTATATATCTGCTTAAATATACATCGTTTATATATATGAGAAAGTCATGTCTCATGATTATTAGGTAATTTTAGAAGAAAAAAAAATTGAGAATGTAGAATATTTTAAACGATATTGCCACAATTGTTTATGACTTGTTCTTGTAAAAAAAAAATTAAATTCATATAATTTGTATTTAAAGGCCTCTCCTTCTAAAGAGGATAACTACTGTTTTGAATTAATTTTAATACATTCAATTATGGCTTCGTATCGCAACAGGATAGTTAATTATAGATTAAACTCATAAAAGTACTTGTACACATAAAAAAAATGTTTATATTTATTTATAAACCTGTAGGTTGCATAATGGCCCATAATGTGAAGATCGCATTCCTTCCACTGAACCAACTAATTGTGTTGGCGGTGTATCATTTACTTTGACGCACGATCTCCATTTTAGTTCTTCTTACATTTTTTAAAATATTTTCGGAATAAAAAGAATCCTTATATAGCTACATTATAATGTTTATAAAGTTGAGTTTTTTAATTTTCTACTATTGTAGGAAATACAGAAAAAAAAGTTAAAATGTTGCTTGAAAATTATTTAAAAAGAAATCTGAATGTTTCGTAACAAGCTTATTTGGAATGAAACTGTTCCTGAAGTTTCATAATAATTCATAAGTACCATTATTTATGAGATATGTAATCAATAATGAAGAGAAGGATGGTTAAGAGGATCAGTCAAATTAAAATGGCAAAAATAAATAATTTTATTTATTTTTACATTCGCCGACGTTTCGGCCCGAAGTTCAAGCCTTCATCGGGGCTGGGAAAAAGAACGTTTTTGGCCAAATTTTAAGGGCGTTTCTGCCAGCTCTCCTCCCTCCCGCTATAATTGTGTCTGCCTGTTTTTATTATCTTGTATATACAGGTTTGTTTATTTTTATTATCTTAGTATTCTCCTTTTCTTCGACCTTCCCGTCACCCTGTTTTCTCTATCTCCATCTCTATTTTCTATATACGATACATTTCCTCATACATCTCTTTTACATTATATTTTTCGATGGACTTTACAATATCTTAATGTTCTATTTATATCTATTATTTCCTTACAGCTATATAGACTACTAAGCAGACCATCTCATCTTTCGATTGAAAATAAACGCTTAATCTACAAGACCATACTGAAACCTATTTGGACCTATGGGCTTGAACTGTGTTCAACTGTGAACTGTGAGGAACTGCTAAATATTGGAATACCAAACGCATCTAATCCTCCCAGTCCAAAGTACTTAAAACATTAGTCGATGCCCAATATTATGTCACAAACAAGACTTTACACCATGACCTTAACATCCCATTTGTCCTTGACAAATTTCTGACAAACTTCATATTTCTTTTCTCTGTTTTACACTTTATTCTACATTTTATCATGCTTATTTCATTGGCCGGTGCTTTGTTACCGTTATTATTGTTTATTTCTTTGTTCTCTGTTACTGTTAAATTCTACGTTGTTTTCAAAGTATTCATTTTGAAATTTTTCAGAATTTTTTTTTTAAATTGAAAAACTGTGCAAAAATTTCGTATTTTGGGTTCATAGACGTCAATTATCAGTTAAGGAATTTTGATCGCCATTATATGGTAAACAACTAGACAAAATAAGAAAACTAAAATACGCATTTCTTTTAATAGATACAACTCTTGTCTATGGAATTCACCTGTTTTGCAAGAGCGTCCTCCTCCCATCAGAACATTCCTGGTGGCGGGTACTGATTAACACCTATTTCAAGAAGGAAGCAATCACTTTCTCGGAACGCCATCAACCTGGGGGAAGTAGGCACCCCTGGTATCTAAAAAATACACGCTTATAACCAGTTTTACTTGTGCATATCTTCCCTAACTCCTTTTCTTCTATTATAAATAGTGTTGTGAATTTTAATGATAATAAGCACGATTTTTTTTTCCAAATCCTGATAAGTCCGCTTGATTGATTTGAGATAAGCAATTATCATCCGCGAACTAGGTAATCTACATCTCGATAGTCACATCCTGCCGACACTCCAACCACGGGGTCAGACGAGGCCAGCGTTTGGCGCCGCCTAACCAGTGGGGTTACTTAACATAGTTTCATAACTGGCGGGTACATCTGCATCAGGTGCATTCGCTCCAAGCTCTTGACTTGTGTAGGAGTAGTTTCTTTCATATTGGATTTAATTTCTTCTAGATCGAAACACTTAGATATATTTATAACCTTTCCCCCAATTACTACTACTGATTTTTAAGCTATCCCTTTTTTCCTCAATAGAGTCTAAAAGGCTGAGTCTATCTGAACCTATTTATCTTATACGACCCGAAGCTGGCCCGATGTAATCTTAGAGATCTTCTGGGCTGTCCCCCTTCCCACCGAAGGTATACATCTTCCCTGTGAAAAGTCTGAAAATATCTCCGTTCCCACCATCAAACGATGGAGTTTTTAAATATTTATAAATTAACATTCTTTTCACTTACATAAATCGCTTAATAAAAAGAGCTAGAATTAGAATAATATCAATAAGAAGTGGTTATGAATGTTAACTTCATTTGTTCATTCATTCTTAAAATAGGAGCGTTATTACTTGTCTGTATCACCTCACTTTTATTCCAGGATTTATTTTATGCTGCAGCTTTTAAGATAGTGTGATATAACCGATACGTAATCAAAATAATGAATTAATAATAAATATATGAAATAAAAACAGCTTAGCATCAAGAGAAATTTGTAGGACATGAATTTTTCTTAATATATTGTGTTGTAATATATTTTAAATATATATATTTAATATATTTTTATTTATTTATTTTATTTTCCACGCCAGCACATCTGCTGAATGTCGATAGTTGTAATTGACAGGTGCGGATCAAATAAATGTAAGTGCAAAAAAAAAAGAAAAAAATATTGTCCTTGATTAGTGGACCCAGGATTTAATTTCGGAATTATTTTTTTTGCGAAGAAAACGAAAAAAACTATTGGGTTGAAAAATAAGTCCTTTCGGTTTTTCTGTTTATTTTTATGTCACCATGATACACTTCTTATATGATGAATTAATCCCAAAGGTGGATTGTTTGTAATATGTCAACAAATATTAACTCTTGTAGAAACTAGCTTAGTATTGTGTTCGCTATTGCACTGTGAATATGGAAGAAAATATTGTTCATTATCGGCATATTTTGTTGTATTATTTTAAAAAAGGTAAGCGTGTTGGAGAAGATCATAGAAAAATTTTCAGTGTTTATGCTCAAACCTCGGTTGACCTTAACCGAACGCACCTGTCAAAATTGGTTTGCCAAATTTCATTCAGGAAATTCTGAGATCAATAATGCTCAACGGTCTGGTCACCCACATGAAATTGAAACGAGTTGTTAACGCCGTTGTTGATCAAAATCCCACCCAATCAGTGCGGGAGATTACTATGGCCCTAAATGTGTCGCATATAAGCGTAGAAAACCATTTGCACAAGCTCGGCTATGTTTCCAGGCTTAATATTTGGTTCCCTCATATAACGGCTCTGAATAGCAAAAATTAAGCTGTACAACGGATATAGTAACATCGAATGTGGAGAACATCCTGAAGAGTTATGAATGATCGGAAGGATGTTGTGTTCCACCAATACAACGCTAGGCTCCACACATCGTTGATCAATCTTAATAAATTATTGAGCCTTAGATGGAACCTTCGTCCCCACTCTCCCTATTCACCTAGCTCTAAGTGACTATCACTTATTTCGATCTCTGCAGAATTCCATGAATGGAAGAAAATTCCATAAGGAAGAGAACATCAAAAACTACTTGGATCAGTTGTTTAACAATAAACTCCAAATATTCTATAAACATGGCATTATGCAGTTAGTGGAAGGATGAGAAAAAGCCATATTAAATAATGGTCAATATATTGTAGATTAAATTTTATGTCTATGATAAATTCAGTTTTATTTCATCCCGAAAAACCGAAAAGACTTATTTGCCAACCCAATATTTATATGAAATTATGTTTAAGTTGTGCTTGAAAGGAAAAAAAAATGTAATTACAGAATCAATTATGCTTTTAGAGATAAATTTCTTAAATTTTTTTCTTGACACGTGCTTACATTTAGTTTCATTATATGAATTATGATTTAAAAAGAGAATATATTTCGATTACTTACTTAAATAAAAAAAAAATTTAGAAGGGTTCAGTCCGAAGGTCTCCTTTCTCCTTCCCCACCTGTATAGTAGATCCCCAGTCCTGTCCTTAACTTTTAAATAATTATATGTGTCAGAGCGTAGTAAGATTGTACTGAATAATGGTTCTTAGAATTCTTGTTAAAAACACAGTCAGCAGATTCCTTGGAACATTCTGCAAAACTCTACTGAGGGTGAGAACGTTTGCCTCCCGTACTGTCTGTAGGCACGGGGTCTTGTACGTACTCGCGAGGATAAAAATATCAAGGGACTCCTGCTGGGCGCCTGTACCAGCTGCTGCAGGCCGCACATGACAGGGTTTGTAAAATATAAGTTGCTCTCTTAGGATGGGGTTTATGGAACACATGGGAGGATATCTTCTTCATCTCTTGCTTGACTGCTATCTCAGAAGTTCACAATATACGAAGAATTTTAGTTATACTTTTAATAATGATACATAAATTGATGATACTGGTATGATAAATGTATCGGTAATAAACACTACAAACGTGAAATTTTCGAAAATAATGTGAATTACAACTTCAGTTATAATGGAGGATCATTGCAAATGGGTTTCATTGTAAGCAAATTTATTTTTTTCTATAGTCTTACAAATGATGTCTCCAAGGAGCCATAATTATAATTATAGAGACAATCTATAAGCTCTTACTGTTTAAATATGTATTTAATTTTTGACGATATTTCGAGCAGTTTGCTCATTCTTGAGTCATCAAAACTCAAAAAATGGTTTAATATGGACTGCTATAATATGAGAAGTATCCATGTACTAAAGTCTCTAAACAATATTAAGACAAGAATTGACTATCATTATACAATATGCGAATAAAATCCGAGGAACATAGTAATCTATATTTATCTATATTTATCTATATTAATTAGAAATAAGATACGTATAAAAGAATAACATTATGGAAGTGTTTTGTAAATTATTGAGTTTTGATGACTTGGGAATGAGGAAACTGCTCGTAACGTCGTTAAAAATTGAATAAATAGTTAAACTAGAAGTACATGAGGTGCCCTTGAAAAACTTTTACCAAACTAATTAAAATTTCTATATTCAATTAGGCATTTTAAGCATTCTATAATCTATTAGTTATTTTAGTCAATTTCTATAGTCAATTAGTTGATTATTCTTGAACAAATTAGGAAATTCTGACAGCATATGTTAGACGCTAGATATAGTCATCCAGTTTTTGGGGCCAACTGTTTTGTTTTTTTATAATTAAAAACCCAAAAATAAATCCTATCCAGTTTTAAACGTTGTAATGGCAAATTACAGATGAATGAATTAAAATTTGTAACATATCTCCTAAAAAAAAGTGATACAGAAAACTCCCTGAAACGAATACCCAACCTTATTCCATCAAGAAATCAATCGGATATCGTGGCTTCATACCACCTGACACACATCACCCTCTGTGATACACAAATGTGTTATATTTTAGCTGCAAATCTACTTATATTTGCTCTGTCTGTAAGCTGTAAAAAGCTTATTATTTGTCAGTGAGTTGAAAACGGTCTATGATAAGCACAGATTCGATCACTGGTACATTTAAATTTAATCGCTCAGTTTGGCTCACGTTTCTATTGCTTGAATTCATTTTTGCATAATATGAAACAGTTTTTTAAGTTGAGTCATCTCAATTAATTTTCAATATCATTGTCTTTAGAAATATTGGAGGAGCTTCGAATGTTAATATGTAATATAGAATTTCTCAAAATTCTTTTTTTGGTTGTTACACCATATCTCGTTAATTCTTCACCAAATGGTTGAGCCATCATTTTGAGGATGATCTTCTCCTTGATGTGAAAAAAATAAACATCCCCCCCCAAAAAAAAAAACCGAAATAGAAATTATTTTGCGCATAACTCAAAATTAATTATTAATAAAAAACTTTGGAAATTTTGACAACGTATGTTGTTCCACCCAGGTTGTAGAATTAGAAGCTCAGTACCCTACCTCTGAGCTACCCCACTCCCTATATATTGTTATATTTTATATACAGCTTGAAAAGTTTTTCAGTACCATACAAAAAAAACAAAACAATTAAATCGATTAGCAAGGATACTGACAATTGTATTTTGTATTTTGTTCTGGTTTATTGTTAGGAACGATTAGTAATATTAGTTCCTTCCTCTTAAAATGTAGTGAATTTACTTATTTCTATAAGGCTCATTGAACTTTGTGAGTTAATTTAAGTAAATGGCAAATTTCGGAATAACATCTACGATGTTTATCAATCAACAGCACTTAAAAAATAATTAAACCCTAGCTGCTTTAGAATAATTTTAAAAAATAATCTTTAATTTTTAGCTGAAATACTGAAACGAATCGATTAATAAACATTTATGTAAAACTCAAACTTTTTGCTTGGTACTATATATAGAACTAGTAAAATATTCGTTTAGTGTTGTTTTTGTATCGTTAAAATATTTGCGACCGATAGCACTACCCACAATTAAAAGAAGTATAACTGTTTGGTACAGTGAGTGTGATCCATTTTGGCAGTGAGTTCTTTTTTTTTTTTTTTTGTTACAACAGATGTTCTGTGTTAATTTCATCTAACACCAACTTGGAGCAGGTGAGCACGCATTTTTTTTTAATCACGCGAGATATTTTCGCCAACACAACATTTCATTCAAATGCCTACCTAAACTGAACAAGATATCCAAAACATTCTCAATATAAACTGAACAATATCTTTTGAATGCTTGCAAAAAAGTTTTTTTGATGATTTGTTTCAGAGTCATTGCTTTGAGAGTATATAACATGTACAATTAGCGAAAAGAAATTACGCCAAATTATACAATTTTGAACTAAAATCCTTTGAAAAGTTTGCCATTGTCAAAAAAGAAGAGTAATGCTTTCTTTGTAGCTTTGTGGTTGGAATTGAAAATTTACTTTTCAGTAAATATTTATTTTAGCCATATAATAAAACATCAAAAATAGAACAAGAAAAGAAATTGAAATGGATTTCTTTTTGATTGTTGAAATAGCTCAACTTACTTTAACAACCCAATACATACTGACTGACCCGGATTTTAATGTATAGGAGGGTCAAAGGGGACTTGCCCTTGAGCGGCTGAATTTAGATTGAATTTTCTTTTTTTTTTTCTTAATTTTTCTTAGCTTAAGGAAAAATAGTTTTCTTCTTTTTGGTTGTTCTGACCTTATTCAGTCGATAAAATGACCTAATGTTATGAGCTGATATCTAATTCGTTATGTATCACGTAAAATACTGTCAAGTTTAATTGGGGCTCGATCAAAATCATCGATTTTTCCTATATTTTTTCCGGAGAGGAGGTGAGGGTAAAGGGATGTGAAACAAGGGGTGGAAAAATAATACTTGTCCTCCCTAAAAATCCTAAATTCTAATTCTAAAAAAAACCTAGATCCGACCTTACATACTGTCTACGAATTAAATTTGTGCATCACTATTACACTGCGTAACATTACACTGAATTTGCAATAAAGGAAAAAGAGACGAGATAAGTATTTTTAATCTACTGCGATGAAGCCAGTACTTAAGGAATCTCATGCATACTTAACGAATGCATTCCATACTTCTTAAGGAGTCTCCCTAAGCAATGCTAAATACAACGAGAGAAGACATAAACAATTTTCTTTTTCTTTGCTAAATGAATAAAAACAAATGGAAGAAAAGGTACATGTGGACTGCCTTATGAACAGAATCAGTATGAACGGCCATTTAGGTAACTCAAGAGTTTCCTAGAAATGTTATCATATTTTTTTTTTTTAACGAGATTTCTGTTTTGTCAATATTTATACCGTATTCATTTATTTTGAAATATCGTTTATGTAGTATTTTTGCGTTAATTTTTCTAGTGTTGAAGGGCTTCCGTTTCATATAGCGAATTCATTGCTGCTACTGTTGCCCAAATGCAAGGCATAGATGAGACAGCTAAATCTTGGTCTTAGTTTTGGTAATGCGCTGTCTTAGTTCAGGTCTTGCAGTAAAAGTCTCATTTACCTATTAGCCTGTCGCTATTTACTTAACACGTTAGTTTAGATGTTAGAACATTTTTTTTTCCGATCTCTCTGAAAAAGAAAACATGAAATTTGTATCATATTCGGCCCCTAACTTATTGATGGTACGATACTCTGATTTACCTTAACCTTGATATCTCTTCCTGTCTATTTAAAGGTCCTGTAGAAATGTTTGGAGTGTTGATATGTTTGATCGCACATCGATGTTAGAACAACACAACAGGGTAGGCATATTTTGAGCTTGTATTCACATAGACATAGTAAAGTCCAACCAAATTAATAAAGTCGACTTGAAAAATATTTTAAAATTGTCCTGCACTATTTTGCCTTCATTTTTACTCTAAAAGGTGTGTTTGACGTTAGACATAGTAAAGTACAACCAAATTAATAAAGCCAACTTGAAAAATATTTTCAAATTGTCCTTCACTATTTTGCCTTCATTTTACCCTAAAAGATGTGTTTGATGTTAGACATAGTAAACTACAACTAAATTAATAAAGTCAACTTGAAAAATATTTTCAAATTGTCCTGCACTATTTTGCCTTCATTTTTGCTCTAAAAGGTGTGTTTTTTAACTTCTCCGGTCATGTTACACAGATGTGTAATTTTTTATTTATTTATTTAACGAAAACTGTCTATTTATATTTGTTTTATATTAAATTTTATTTAATTATCGATGTATACAGTCTTGGTTTTTGTTATTGTTGTATTATAATTTTAAGCATCTTGATATTGTGTATAGTAGAGATTTATAAAGAGAGAGAAGTGAGAGAAAGGGAAATTAAATGTTAAAAAGGAGGGGGAAAAAAAAGCAGCAATGAAAGGAAAATATATATTTATTATACTCATATAAACTAACCACTTCTGTTTCTTTATTGTCCTACGGATTAACGAGTATGCTGTGTTCATAGGAACCCAATATAATTGGGCAGCAAGCTTTTATGGTTTATATTTTATATGAAAATAATGTGTTTCTCTCTAGGACAGCCATACGAATACACGAACGAATACAGGAAAATAGCCGCTGTTCAGATATAAAGCAAGCTTAAAATGTAAAAAATCTTCGTGCTACACCTCAAATTATAACAATCAATTCAATGGCTTTTATTGTTATAATGACCAACTTTGTTGTTAGATTGAAGGAATCATGGTTTTGATACCGTACTAGAGAACCTCTATCCATATCGATATTGAAACCAAATACTCAATAACACCCAAGATTGACTTAACTGCGAGATTGACGAGTACCGCAGGTCAGTCTTGTTCACGCATAAATATTGCAGGATCAGTCTTGGTCTTGGTCTTGTAGCCATGAACAAAATCAACACCGTTTTTTGCTAAACACTAATTGGTGCTCTTATATAATGATTTACGATCAGCCAACTGCAATGACTTGGCAGCTGAAATATAAATCACCTCACACTATAAATGAAATAGTTAATTCATCGTAGTTGTTAATTAGTGAATAATGATTCTCGGTTCTACCAGGCTGGCAGCAAGTATGTTTGAGTTGCTAGTCTGCTTCCTTGTAGTATCGACAGCAATTACACGAACCGTTGGCGGAATCCCTCTAATACGCACTCGGCGTACACTAAGTATATACTGAGAGCAGTTATGTACACAGAGATAAGCTAACATTGAGATAAAGCGGCGCCGCGGTACCGTGGGATAAGGATAGGGCGCCATCGAGGCTGCGCTCGCTCGCCTGTGACGCTTCCAGGGTCCTCTCTGCTCGCTGCAAGGATCAATTGTCCAACTGTTCCAAGCAATTAGCTTCATAATTACACTGTCAGTATTCTACGGTAAGACCTACCTCTAATAAATTAATTTGTGTAGAATAGTTGTTTAAATGACATCGTTGAGTTGCACATTACTATGGTAAAATCAATCATGGTAGTACTTGGGTATTATGAATCTCCCAAAAAAATTCATATCTTGAAACTTTTTTCACTTCAGCTCCAGGAATAATTCATGACGGGCCCAAATAGGCCGAACGATAACTAGGAGCTAACTGCTTGAACGAGCCGCCAGTGAACGCCGAGACCTCACACAGGCTGTACCTCGCTGTAATTACACGTCACGTGTGTCCAAGTCCCCTGTAATTATGGCTACTCCATCTCTACCTTCACCACGAGACCATCCGCTTTAATAAAATTCAATTTAAATACAGACCCCAATAGAAGCGTTTAGCTTAAATGGTGTGTCATTTTTTCTTTTTTGTTTTATTTTATACACCGAACGATGGTTTGTTAATTATCGGAAATGTCTATGGATGGGGCATGTTGATTTAGTGGACGTAATTATAAGGAGGCGCGGTATAAACCTTTGTATCATCTTTTGCATACAAACTGTTATGTTATTCGTTTTAAAAACTATTTTGAATAATTATCATAGATTGTTTTGTCGTGGCATCTCTACGCTGTTACGTAAGTAAGCATGTTTTCTCTTGAAACCGATTGGTAGTAAATCGGACCATCGTAATCTCCTCCTCAGCGATTGTTCCTATTGGCTCTCGGTGTCTGATAGCCAAGACCTCGGATAGCCAATAGCCATCCACCGTAGCTAAAGAGGTGACTGAAGGACTTTCATCAGAGCACAATAGCTAGTCCATCAGTTGATCTTCACGGTGCTAAATAGATTTTCTCTTAAGGTGACCTCAGGACTCGATGTGAGCCTATCTTGGTTTCTCCTTTCGATTGTTGCTTAATTAGCTATGGCATTCTTTTGGAACTGGAGCTTCTAGCTGTACCTAGAGGCAAACAATATTCTAGTATGAAACTACAAACAGAAATATAAACTATTTAACCCTATGATCAGAAATGAGAAGAATAGAATGTCTCGCCATAAAGAATTATGTGTTTGCTTGTTAAAATTAGGTATTTTTTATATAATGCATTTATTATATGCATTATATTATATACTTACATTTTATAAGTATGCTAGTAACGCTTTTTACTTTTCCGGTTTTCTTACGTTCAGTTTATTAACTTTTATATTAATTTAAAAAACTTTCACGTTTGGGATAATTGCATACCCATTCTTTTCATAAATTTATTTTGTAATTACAAATCAATATTTTTTAAAAATGTATTTATTTAAAAATATAATAATCTGTTACGTGGACTATAATTATAGCGATATATGAACACATTCACACCATATATACAGAAAATATAAAATTAACAAAAATAAAATAATAATCAAAAACTATATACAATAAAAAAATAAAATAAACTAAAGAGAAGTAAATTAAAAAACACAGTCATACCTATATACAATGAGGCAGAGAACCCCAAGTCAGGCCTCTCCCTCCAACTATAGAAGGAAAAGCAGGACTCCAAGAGATCCCTGCTCTACTCTCTCAACCGCGTCACTGGTGCTAAAGTCAGTGGAGTTTGAGCGAGAGCGCTTTAGCCACATACACTCATGTCTTGAGTGGAAAATCTGGTCATCGCCAGAACTCCAAGATAAAATCAATATTCAATACATATTATATAGTACTACATATACTATTAATAATATTATAATAATATAATATATACTAACAATTGGAACGAGAAATATATCTCTAGCAAGTTAAGTTGAACCAAGTTAGACATAAGAGATTAGTGGAGAGGGATTTGGATTGAAAATCGTGATTTCATGAAAAGACTTCATATTAGGTGTGATACAGAACAGTGGATTGCATTGGAGCAGAAGAATGCACCTTTTTCCTCGTTCTGATATGTCATCAGGGTATCTATATTCCAAAAATCTTACTGTTTCTTTATTAAGGTTAACTCACGTTTAATTTTTTTTTCTGAATTTCTTGGGTTATAGGTTATATTACGGATAATATAAAACTCCCGGAAATTCCATGTTGGATCCTATTCTGCTTGTTTTACATTAGTGCCTTAGTGTATAGCGAATTTCGAACTGCTTATAATGATTTACCTTCAGTATCTCAAGACACTCCCATGATTCCTTCCTGTATAGGGCGTTAAAGTGATTTTTCCTCTCCTTCCATCAATACTTATACCAGGCGATCACGTGCCTTCTTAAACTTGCTGTTTAATATCTTTCCTTCATTTATCATTGGATTATCACCTTTTCCAATACATTCTTAAATCTCAAACAGATGCTCTGCAATAAAATTGTATCTTATGAATGACATTTTGATCGAATTAGATATTAGATCCTGTTGTTCATGTTTCAACATAAAACATGTATTTTAACTTTTTTCTGTATTTATTTTTGTTATTTTTCTTTTCATTGTTTTTTTTTTCATTAGAAGTATAGTTATTTTAGATTTTTTTTAATATATTGTTATTGAAATTATTATGTGTTTTGTTAGAATTTTTATTATTGTAGTTTTTGGCCAGATATGTCTTTTCTTTATTTGTAAATAATTATTATTCTTGGAGGACCTTCTCCTAGAATAATATTACTTACATTTACATACATAAAGTACATTTATTAAGAAAAACTAAAATAATGTTATGGAAACTTATTCGCTGTTTAGTTCAAATTAATCACAGTTTATTTATCTTCCGAAATGACTTCCCGGCAATAATATATTCTAAGGTTGGATAAATGATAATGATACATATAATTAAATAATTCTGGGAAGGATGAGAGGGACAATTATGGAAGGGAGGGGTTTCCCATACTAAAGAGGCACCTATTACTTCCTCCCCAAATATGTTATTTAATCCTTAATTATATATCCCTCGGTCATTATATATAATTCTGAGACTTTTTTATTTTTATCTATCGATACAGGCCCATTTTGGTATTTCTCTTACATTCTCTAGGAAGGTAACACTGGAACATGTTGGAACAGTGGATGTGAGGTTGAGCCATTACCTTGAGCTAATTAGTCCAATTACATCTTTACACAGGCTGTAAACGTGCGAATTAATTCATACAGTCAACGATTTGGAAATCCAATTTCAATGGTAATTGCCGTATGCCGCTGGGTGTAATTTCGTCGTGTATAGTCTCAAGGTTATTTATGCCTGGTGTTTTCTCGTACATAATTAAGATTTTCCACAGTGTTATATCGGGAGTCTTAATCATGATGATATTTGTGGTTGGCTGTATTCTGTTCAACAGAATTTTTTTCTTTGTTTGTTTTTTGACTTCGAATTTCGTTAGTGCAAGTAAAACGTAATCAAAAGTGTTTCGATTTTTTTCAACTTCCAGAACTCGAAAGTAAGATAGTTTTCCCTTTCTCAAGCTTCATTGTGTTGCTATCGCCACTGGATGTTCCACGGGATGGGCTTTGGTACTGAAGCTCCTCAAAATGGAAATTTTTTGTTTTTCATTGGTCATAATTGGTACTGTGTACTGATTTGAGATTTGAGTACTGACAAACCTGTACCACTACAACCCATGAAGGGTCTTGAGTGCAGTACTGTTCCAAGTGAGGTGATGGGGCCGATATCACACGCTCAACCGCCTGGTTTTTCCCCTTAATTATTTTTTTTTAATTAAGGGTAGCCACTTTATAGAGGCTGGGTGTGCCCCAGGAGGGTCTTCCTCCCTCAGGGTCGATCCACGGGTAATGAAAAATTACTACTCATTAGCCGGATTCGAACCCAGGACCTTGAGCTCTGGAAGTCAGTGCTCACCCACTGAGCTATCCCGCTCCCTAATTTGAGATAAAGTATTTTTAAATTACAACGAATATATTTCAGCTGCTAAATTTTAGACTTAAAAAATTACCTCTCTGTAAACTCCTTAATACGACCTGCTTACCTCTTAGATCCTTAGACAACTTACTCCTAAAGCCTTACATCTCCACTTACATATACAATAGCATCCTGCGAACCATCCACTTTCCTATAATATGAAAACATTCCACTGTTATCCTGTTTCCAAAACCTGACAAACTTCCAATATAGTTTGACATTTTATAGACCAATCAGTCTAATTTCAAACCTTTCAAAAGATTTCTGAAACGAATCCTACTCTTTATAGAATCCCAAAATCTTCCTTCTCATTAGTTCACATTTCATTCGCAACACTACATTGTCCAACAAACACTCCGAGTGGTCGATCATATTTCCGCAGCTCTGGAAAGCAAGCAATTTTGGTCGGGTCCATTTCTGGACGTAGCCCAGATTTTATACCTTGTACTCCGCTCTTACCTTTCTAACCACAGCTTTCGAGTTCGTTACGGTACAGAATTTCCCTATTGCTACGCAGTTGAAGCTGGTGTTCCTCAAGGTAGCTTTTAGGGTCCCGTCCGTTATATTTTTTTTACCGGTGATATCCCTGCACATCCCGATACCTTCCTGGCAACGTTTGCTGATGGCACCGCCATCCAATTATCCAACTCAGATCCTGAAAAAGCAACCTTAGATCTGCAAAGGCACTTCTTCCAGATTGAGGACTGGTATAATAAATGGCGCATCAAAGTAAACAAATCCAAATACACTATATCTCATTACGCTCCGACGCAGATCCTGTTCTCCAATCCATTTTAATTTCATCAGGTTTCCTTTTTCAGAAACAGGACTGTATCTTGAGTTTCTTTTAAACCGAAGTCTAACGTGGAACCCACATTCTAAACTGAAAATGCAAGAACTGCCGAAGAAATTAACCGAAGATACTGCCAACTGTACATATTATTGACTAGAAAATCTCAACTTTCAACTGACAACAAATTACTAATTTACAAGACAATCCTGAAACCACTTTTGGACCTATTGGAGAACTATGGGAGACAGGAAAATTTTCTAACATCGAACGTATCCAACCCGTTCAGTCCAAAGTTTTTTGAACAATAGTCGATGCTCCGTGCAATACAACAATAGAATAATACCCTACACCATGACCTTAACATCCCATTTGTCCTACACCTTACCCCAGGAAAATTATCCAAATTTCACCAGAACCTTACCTATCATCCAAATCACCTTGTAAAATCGCTATATAGAACCACCATTAATATAATCCTTCAAGAAGGTTAAAACGGCAGTGAGCTTCTGTAGTTTGTATATATTAGAGTTCTGGCAATGGCCAGATTGTCCACTCAAGACTTAAGAGCTCTTGCTCAATCTCCACTGGCTTTAGCACCTGTGACGCGTTTGAGAGAGCAGCTCAGGGAACCCCTGGGATTCGCTTTCTCCTCCAACCATTTGTCTCGCCTGATTATAAATAGTGTAGATAGGTATATCTATTTTACTAATGATTCAGTTTAGGAAGGAGTAGAATTATTTGAACCAAATCATCATAAGATTAGAAAAAACATTCAAGTAGGTACTATATAAAATGTAAATAAGAACCCTAAAGAAAAAATAATATACATTACATCAGACATCGATTCGGCACTAAAGGCCTTAAATTCCTACTCAGACTTGTCATGACCAATATGGAATTTTCGGAGTGTCCTAAAGGAATCAACTAGGGATAATAACTTTTCCCTAATGGAGACTTTGAATTGAAGGGATGGAAGTAAAAGAAAAGCGGAAAGGAAAAACAGAACGCGTTTCCTTCCTAACACTGCAGTATGTAAAATGGGCAATAATCAAACCTAATGTTGATTTTCAGTGGGGGGAGGATAATAGGCTAGGATTTTTGGTATCGTTGAGAAAGAGTTATATTAATTTTATATTTGATATCGACTGATCAATTTTTAGGGAGTTTCTTTTAAATATATTTTTTTTTTTATCTTTTATTATGATATTTACAACTGTATTAGTATGAATACATCAAGTAAATGTGTACAGAGGAATACCTTTTTTTAATCATAAAAATGATATTTGAAAACAAGTATTTCTTGAAGTATTCGTTCTATAACTTTTGAAAGCTTTTCTTCAACTAAATCTTAGTATATTTCATAAACTTGTCATACGAGTATATTTCTGACACAAATTTATTAAATTGATGATACATCGTATATTTTCTAAACGCTGTGGCGTTTTGCATCGCCCATTAACATAGCGCTCTCTAAGATTGCACCAAAGGTCTTAGATTAATGATGGAATCCGACCTGAGAGGGATAGGTATGCAAATCTATCCTTCAAACATAGCGATAGGTACACCGTCGGATCACGGGGTCAAGGAGAAACTATGAATATTATTTATTGTTTATCTGGACCGGATCTCTCGCTATGTCATCATCCATTATAAATATCGAGGTTCATCTTTCAGGATTAATTATTTTTCTTAGTCGTTACGAAAGCTCAAGTATTGTATTTTTAAGGCATTGAGTTAACACGAATTTTCATGTTGCAACGATGGGACAGTATATAATGCTATGTCTTGAGGATGCTGATGTGTGATTTGGAAGATATTTAATGAAAATAGACAATCTGTAAATACAAAGTGAAATATTTTCAACATAGATTATTGCATACTTGAACGTATACAGAAAAGTGGAAGGTACAACAAAACTTCGACCAATAGTGAAGGCCGAAAAAAAAGAGGAGAAATTTTGGATAAAACAAGGACAGTCAATCAAAAGATTTTACGGGAATCTAATCGAAGACTTTAGTGGAGAAGGGTATCCAGTACTGAGAAGCTGCCAATAGCTAAAGACCACCGTAACCTATAACCAGTTATGTTATAATATCCATTCAAAATCTACCAATGTAAATTGTGTTAGAAATCTATAAATTATTAAATTGGTTAGTCATGTCAACATCATCATCCTAAATGCAATATTTTCATATATGTTAGCAATGTTCAAACCACAAATAGATTTTATTTTATTTAGAATTTGCGTTGTAGCCTTCTTTTTCTGCATGCCAATATTCAGATTCAATTAGTAAATTTGTAACATAATACCCTCGGGAAGGATATATGATAAGAAATATAACTTACAGGAGGGAGTTGTGATATTTAGCTTTTTCTTAATCTTTCTTGATTTTACGAGGAGTTGGTCGAATAGTATTTTATTCGAATAAAAAATTATTTTAACAATTTAGTATTTATTTGACCGCACACCCCGACCAACTCCTCATATTCATATCAACCATCTCTACACCTATCTTAATTTTAACTGATCCATCCCTTCTAGAATTGGTTGAAACACAAACACACGCATACACAATGACACACACACACATACACACATATTTATATATATATATATATATATATATATATATATATATATATATATATAATATAAAAAATAGATATAATTTATATAGTAAATGCACATACATGCCGTTTTTGTAATCCTCTATGTATTTTATTTACTTAACCTTCAAATGTCAATAAGAATTTGAAATCTGATTGAAATCACCGGTATTTCTGACATAAGGGTAATATGGAAATAAAAATGTTAAGTAACTCGTCGGAATTCCATTATGATATTGGAAGTAGCACATAGGCTTAATGACGACATATTTTCTTTATGATTTCGTACATTACGATGTGACTTGGACGGACCCCGTCTATTAAAAGTACTTTATGAATCCTCCATATATGTATATATATATACATTTTGCTGTGTATATATATATATATATATATACGAAAACCTTAACATAATTTGAAATGAAGAAGCTACAGGTTTCCACAATTTTCAATAATAAAAGATAGAACTGAATTACGACATCGAGCCTAGACTTTCTTATTCTTGATTTTATTTATAAAATGGTCTTCTTAAAATAGTATACTGAAAGAGAAAGAATCTAATTGAAATATAACCAGTTTTTTATGGGAACACCTATTACTTTGTACAGAAATAGATTTAAAACAGTAGTAAAACTAATAACACCACTGGTCCTTATTAATATGTTCACAGCGGTTATTTAAATAGTCTGTGACAGACTATTCACATCTGCTTATAGTGACTGTCAGTGCAGGTTCTTGTCAAAAGGGAACTTAACAGTGACAAAGAACGGTGTAGTAGAGTAACCGAGGCTCAATATTAGAACTGTCTTGGCAGACCGCTTGCTTGGCCATTGTCTTGATCCGTTCTGTCCACGTTATTAATCCATTATCTATATATAATCCAGGAATTAGGGTACCTACCTCAGTCTCTTCTTGACGTCAATGAGGTCTATTCCCAGGTGTTGGGGGAGGTCACAGCATGTCAGCAGTGCTGATACGACCTTCGGAGAAAAAAACACACAATTATTATGTTATTAGGACTGAATATCATTCAAAAGGAATTAACCCTTAATTTCATTTGTCTAGAACTACCAAGAATGAGTCAATTTATATTGATGTAGGTGAAAGTGAAAACATGTCAGTTCATTAAGCTTAATAAACAGTCAAACCTCTGTACATCGAACATGAATGTCCCTGAGAAAAAAAAAAAATAATATTAATTACTTTTTTCGGTAGGCTCTATAGACAATCTAAATCTTTGGCCACTCAATGTTTTCTTCAAATAGATATACAGATATACATTGCTTGCGGAAACACAGATAACCTGGGAGGGGACAGCCAATCTCAAGGTGCTACAGACCATGGTATCCGTAGTGCAGCATTAGGTCACCAATATCTTCATAAGTCCTTTGGAGCGAATTTGGTAGTGTCAACCCAACTCACTGGTGTTCAAGGAGACAAATCGGTCTAGGTCCATGGATCATGGCTTCTCAGAGTCAGCTAGCGCACGAGGAATTATATTTATTTTCCTGCACACCGTCTGGGTTTAAGATGATCCCGCGGACATAGCACCGCGTTGCCCGACAACTTGATGGAAGATATTAGATAAAATAATCACGAGTTACCTGTGGCGGAGGTTCTTTTAATTTTGGCATTAAGCCCTCGCTCTCGTATTAGCCCAGGAAAACTCTGTATTGCCTAAAAGGCGATACAAGGGGAGGAAAATAATAAAAAATGAGACCGTCCCTTTACGATACCTCTGATAGGCTAATGACATTCAGGAAAACCACATCGCGATTTACGATTAAGGTACGTAGAGTACGGTTATTACTACATCCCTGAGCCCAGTCAGGGCGAGTTGCCTCCAGTAGGCTGATGGGACCTCTGGTAGGCGGTCACCCGTCCAATTATTTACCACGCTCCAAGTTACTTATGTTTATTATATGTTACAAGCGCCTTAGACAGTTCATCCATCCGGTTCCATAAGTATATATACATATTAGATGAAAATATATGTATATATGCAATGAAAAATTGCTATTGTTGTCATAAAAAAAAAAAATTGAAAATACTGTATAAAGTATGTGATTGCATGATTCTCACTTATGTATATAAAGAACGTACTCAATGGCGTGACTAGGAACATGCTAAAGGCGTGTGGTTAAATTATTATAGAGTTGTAAAGCACCACAATTTGGATATCTTTTATGACACATAATACCAATACAATTAAGTTGTTAAAAAAATTACAACAAATAGCTATTATTTGATATTTGTATAGTTAGAGAATTAGACAGAAAATACTTCATCTTAACCTTCATTTTATTGTCCCTTCATTTTGGCTAAAACAATAGGATTCATAAATTATTTAATGGTGATTTTTTAAATTTAAAAGTTAAAAAAATCACCATATTTAAACCAATAAATAAAGAATAAACCAAAATTAATTTAAAAAAAAAAAATCATTGAATGCAATGTGACGTTAAAAATAACCGTGGTTCCTCTGTTAGATTTAATGCCGATTCGATTCGCTCTTTCCGTTCTCGTTTTTTTCTGAACAACATGACCAGTTTTTCCGGGGCTAAACGTATTTTCATTCCTTGGTCTTGGACTTTTGTTCAACAAGAATAAGCCAATTCCTTCCACTAGGTTCTGAGATCCATTTTCAAACAGACAGAAATTGGCGTTAACAGGATTACTAACATATCCAGAATTAAACAATGAATTAATCAATCAAAGCAGAAAATATTGTTTAACCATGATTTTTTTTTAATTTACATTACATTCGGATCTATCTCACAATTGACAGCCTCATCAGAAATATTCAATATGATGCAGAATAAAAATTTGGATTTAGGCTACGAAGATTTACCATGTCACCGTCTCCACGATAATGTAGTATTTTGATGCTATAAAAGATTCAAAATTGGTATTTTCCGTGACTTAAGATGTACTGGTCGATTTTGAAAGAAAAAAAAAAAACTATTGATATTTATATCGCCCCAATTAATCTGCCAATCCGGTGTTGCATTGCTTGAGGCAGAACCAGTACCACACTTCGATTGAATCAGCCTTCGAGTCTCTCACGATAAAATGGTTAATAATAAATGATTGGAAGCGAAAAAGAAAAGTGAAATGAATAACAAATGGAGTCTGAGATGAAAATAGCTTACTGGCATTTAAATGTAAATTGAATTACAAGACAAGGATATGGAGAACATAAGGAAGCGGTTATATTTCAGAGGCTAGGCGCCATGTTTCTTCACACGGACGTATGGGAATAATGTGTATTCATTGCCGAAGTATGGTTAATAGGAGAAGTGTTACACGTTTAATTGCAGCTAATGGGTTCCGTGTGGAGCTGATGGCGCTCTGTTTATTTAGTCCAAGGACTCCTTTTCATCACGGTTTCTAACTGCCTCATCTCTAATAATTGTTTATTATTAGATCATTACTTACAATTAGTCATATATATTAAAATAAAAATTTTTTTTAAGGGGTATATGCATATATTATATGGAGTAATTAAGGGCGGATAATACTGAAAACGTTGTTCAGCGTCTCCAACCTCTTAACTTTATCGGTTGTTATATGTTTTGTTTTTTTTAAAGGATTTTTAAGAAAACCATGATTTCTTTGCCGCAAAAATCAAATTTTATCCTATCAGAAATGAACATTTCTCAACTTTTATCACTACATCTAAACAACCAATTTGTAGGAATATATCGCTTCAAAAGGCGATTTTTGAAACCAAATACTCGCTAGGTCTCACGCAATGAATTTTAAGCTACGAACTGCTTCTACCTGCTTTCTCATTCCCATCCGTGATGAAGCTAATCTCGATAGGTCGAAGCTAGTCAATGTATCGAAGAAATATTGAGTTTGGAAGGTCAAAAAACTAATTTTATTTCAACCTAATATTTTACAAAATAACACAAACCCTTTTATGTATTATATATAGTTCAATAAGTGCACAGTGTTCTGAAAAAAATTATACAAGTTCATAGCTATTTAAGGTTATGAATTGTTAGTTAATGATTTTTTGCAATAATATACTTTCTTGATGTGGAAAAATGATAAAAAAATACTTGAAATTTTGGTCTATAAGTATGATTTAAAATAAATTAATGATTTTCTTTTTTCTGGGGAGCTGTCTATTTATTTTTAGTTATTTGGCAATAATAACTTCCAATTGATAACATTTGGGTATATTTCTATTATCAACGTTACATCTTAACAAGTTAGTTGACGTTTCGGGATATTAACTCCCATCTTGGAACTGCAATACTCTTGTTGATGCAAGGCTAAAACATTTTTTGAGTTATAAAAAAATTATTTACATTACATTAACTTGTTACATTACATGTTTTATTTTTTTTGTTACAATAAATTTTTAATTACCTTAAAATTAATAATAATGTGATTAATGATTTTCTTTTACTATTCACGTTAACAAGAACGATACCAGGAAACAACAACTTATAAAAATATATTTAGATTAGTACTCGAGAATTCAAAAAGCAGAATGAATTCTTAGAAAAGAAATAATAATATGATTTTGTTCACATTCACTTTCATTCGAGAGCTTAAGATGTTCAAGGGATACTTTTCGAACTGTGATTTCAGATTCGAAAAGATTTCGAGTGGAAAGAACTATGAGAACTGGAAGAGTCTGGATGGATGAATGGAAGCAACACAGTGTTCTTACGAAGGACTACTGAAGGAAGAAGTAACTTTATAAGAAACAAAAAATAAAGTTTTAGCATGATTTGTTCGATTCGCGATTAAAAAAAAAATTTTTTTGTTTGGAATTCGGAAATATATTAAAACCGACTATTCAGACCCTCAAAGTAGTTCATTCTCATTGTAGTCCAGTCAATGAAGGAGGATAAAGAAGGAAATGCAGGGATGCAATTTTTGGCTTTGGGACATGTTTGGATTAGTAAGGAGGTAAATATATATAAAGTCCCCACTCCTAGGTGGTGAGCCAGATGTGGGAGAGGGGGAGGGGTCTATTAGGTCACTTTCTTCGGGTTTTCTGCAAAATAATAAGCGCGAAGCAATTTTTTTTTTCTTTCTCAAAATTAGCCATAGTTGAGGACGGATATCTAGGAAACTAAGCGAGGTAGCGAAAAAAGTATATTATCAATCATATTGCAAATTTTATCAGCTTTAATTTTGTATAGAACTTCTTGATCGAAGTGATGGATAGTTTTCCTGATATAAGGGAAACCCCGAAAAAAGTGACGCTCTAGGCTCTCCCACTTCTCCCCACATCTGGCTCACCACTTAGGAGAGGGAACTTTTAGTATTTTTACCTCCTTACCAGTCCCAACAATGTCCCAAAATCAAAAATTATATCCCCGCTATTTCCTTCTATAATTATTCTTTGACTGGATTACTGCTAAAGTTTCTACTTTGCATAACATTTGTTCAAGCCTGCCACAATAACACATCAATTAGTATGGAACAACTTTTCAATCAGTTTGCTTTGTATTATTTTACTTATTTTTTTTTTTTTTACACGTGCAAGTGTTTATTTAAGTTCAAATTCAATTTCATTTCTCATTCAGAAAAAATTTCAGCACTATTATTTTCATGACCATAGCTTTGGTAGTTGATCAACACCAGGTACACACCCTGATGTTTGTACAACACACAAAACAATCGGCTACCGTTTGCCAAGAAATAGGATTTAGCACAACTTTGTGCAATAGGTGAACTATGAGGTTGGACATTAGTATTGGCAGTGTAGGAGGCTCATCTGTTATTATAATGAGCTACTGCACTGTATCGTTAGCAGTTTATAGCTAGGCTCTTGCATCACGCTGCATATCTCTGTGTCCTAATGCCTTCCTGTGGCGAGGAGGGATATGGCACATTGCACAAGCCTACATCGGAACCGTCTGGCTGTCATCATTTCTTTAAGCTTTGCTTGGCTTCTCGGCTTCCCCCCATGTTTCAAACGGTCATTACAGCTGTTAGTTGTGATACCGCATCATTTAATGTATCATTAATAAAAACGAGCAGAAACTCGTTTAATATATTATAATGCATTCAAATAACTAAAAATTAGAACAACCTCACTACCTCAATAATTCTTTGGTTATTATCACATATTTAGTTGTTTTTTTTTTCAACATTAATTGATCCTTTCAGTTGACTGAATGACTAACTCCTATTTCATTATTTTTTATTATTCATTTTAGGGATATTTCTAGAGGGAAAATGTGTACTTTTATTCACAGTTAAATATTTCAACTCTGCAATCCTCTACTCTGAAATCAACATACTCCTTGTCTGAACAGATATTATAAATTTTCTAACTAAAAATATCACTAAAATGACTTTACTCCAAAACGTTGAATTGGAGTTAGTCATTCTGTCAACTGAAAGACTCAATTAATAGTTTCTTGGAGCCACCTCGTACGCTCACAGAAACGAATTCACTGTTCTTCATGTAGATGTGTCAATCCTTGGTACACATTTCCTTCTTGTGTGGATCGATCTAATACTATTTTTGGCACCGTATTGAATGATACTGGGAAAGAAGATATCTCTGTTGAACGCCTTTCTGTTTGTGGAATTCTTTCGGTTATCCTCATGGAATTTTCGACACTCATGTAATGTCTTGATAATGAACATGATAATCTTCAGAGGATACTTCGGAATTTTTAATTACGTTATTTAAATTTAAAGGCAAGAAACAGTGGAATTTATAAGCTGCAAGAACATCGAGTTGGTCTGTATTAAGTAAACTCAATTCGCACAAAATGGTTAAACGATTGATCGTAATAAACTTCGTATGATAATAAATTTCACGTTATTTAACAACTCACACGAATGCGTCAGCAATACTCAACGAATTCAAAAACAACACAACAAGAACGAATTCAAAGAAAATTTTGGTTTGTGGGTCATTCTTTGACAAGATACAAAAGAGAGAGAATAACAGTTTTAATTATTGATAGAGATAATATTTTATATTGTAGTGATCCTTCAATAATCTTGACAACGGGACTACGGGCATTCTTCCAGGGACAAAACGAATGTCCTGACACTCGGCGTCTATTTTTCGAACGATAACTACCACAGATGACATGCAAATATGAACAAACTCAACAATATTGAGCAATAAAAATATTGGCACTTATTCGACTGCCTCTATTCTCGTCCCTGTCTCTCGCCGGGTCGTTTATACATTTAGATCGCTGTAGAATAAACTTTGCCACCGCCATGTTTATTTGCTAAGGTCCCCTAGCTGCCAACATAACCATATCGGCAATTAAATATATTTAAACTAAGGAATAAACATTAATCAGTTCAGATTACAAAACAAGGTATGTTTTACAATGTACAAACATTATGTAAATGTCATAATCTGAATACTTGTCTGACTTATATATAATCCATTTATTGCTATAAGTCAGTAAGTAAATACGTTTTTGATTGAGCTTACATTATTATTATTTTTTTTTTAATTTCGGCCTTATTTATCGTTAAAAAAATACAGTCAAATGACACAATCCGTTTATGTATCAAATATCGTTACAATAAGCGCACAATTTAATGATTTTATAAAATAAAATTTATCAAAGTCGTTACTAATTTAAAGTTATGAAATGTCACCTCATGACTTTTTGCTAGTGTTGCCCAAATGCGAGACCGAGACGAGTCTTGGTCTTGCAAACTCAGTATTGGTCTAGGTCTTGGTCTTGCGCAAGACTCTCGTAACACTCTTGCCGCTACCTATTAGCTTATTGCTATAGAGATATTACTGTAATTTTTTAGACAGGAGAAATATAACTAAGCCTGGATGAAAAATTAGAAGAGTTAAATGCAAAAGTATATTGGTTCACCAATTCTTTATATATAACAACTAATATTGTCAAGTATTAGTAACTGTTTTGCCTCAAATTTTATTCAAAAAATCGATTTTTTTTTACTAGTCTTAGTCTTGGTCTTGCAACAGATAGGCAGTGTTGGTCTTCGTCTTGCAAAGTGCAAGACCAAGACCGATTATGGGCAACACTACTTTTTGCTATAAACCGAAGTCATGAGTTTTCCCTTACTCATCCTACTGTATGTCGGGGGGGGGGGGGATTTTTAACCTAGCGATAGTCCCCCCTTCCCTATCCCTCCTCACTCCTAGCTCGGGAAAAGCACCGTCTTGCCTAAAAGGTGAGGAATGAGAGAAAAAAAAAATTTATTTAATTTAGTTATACATATAACCAGATCTATCAATTAATGAAAAGTTTTTTTTTTTGTTCCAGGTATGTTGGTTTGAATCCAGATTTCTCAATGTCTACTCTTGAGTATGTAAAATTTAATATAATGATTTATTCTATTCCTGTAATTTTATTTATTTTTTACTGAAATCTTTTTTTTTTAGAAATCATTTAATTACAATTATGTCTATTGGTTGCATGATGGATTTTATTTATATTAAACATTCATATATTGCATTTTTAATCAGTTTAGATTTCATGAGCCGTTAATATTTCTTAATTTATTATAAATCTAGTCTAATCCAAAATCTAATCATCCTTAAATCCGTAATGCTCCTTACTATGTCACAAATAAAATTATTCATTAAGACCTCAACATTCCCTTTGTGAAGACTTTGCCCGAATAACACTCCTCTTTTATTCCAAACTCATTGATCATCCTAACTCTCTGGTTTACAACTTATCATCCAAAACAATTCCTGACAACCATCCTAAATTAATTTAATCTTTGAAATGTTACCAATGGGTAACTTCTTTACAAGTTTTTATTTATCATGTTTTAGGAGATTTACTTCTTGTACATGTTTACAGTTGCAAATATTAATAAATGAGTAAAAAAAAATCAAGTCTATTTTTTTAAGGAGATATAATAACATAAGGATGTAATCATGCCTTCAGACGCGTTTTTTTTTTTTTATTTATGCTCTAAAAATCAAATCCGGAGTTTTGTGGAGTTGATAAGATTCAGCGATCTCTAGAATGGTTGAGAACTATTTGGCCCAGACGCATGGAAGTGGATATAATACCTCCACCAGGAGGAAACCATAAAATTTGGCACATCCTTATTGCCAAGCTTCTGAAGAATAACAATGGCCAATCCCACGTTCCAGGATATGATTCTCCACGAAGCCTTGTCTCTGGGCAATGAACGAAAATACCTCTCGGTACTATAGTCGTAGATAGCTATCTTCGGGAGAGGAGGATTGTGTGCTACCTCCCCTCTCCCTCCCCTCCCTCCCAAAAAAACAAATACGGATTAAAAAATACAATAAAGAATAAAACCAACTAAAAATCAGCCTGATACCAAAATAATGATAATTAATCTATACATTTGTTAAAAATTAAACTAAATGTTGTTTTTAATATTTTATACTTAGGTAGTAACTCTGATTGGATATAACTAAAAAAGATGGAGAATATATAATTAGTCAAAATGTTTTTTTAAAAATTCAAGATTATTTCTTTGACGATGTTTAAGCAATCTTTTCAAGCACCGGCTACAAGATCTCGATTAAGTTGTTAGTCTATAGCATCACTCTAGCCAATAGTAGATATTGGTTGCCTCAGGAATAGAACAGAAATTAATGCTAGAAACAAGGAGTAGATAGTCCAGAAGGTAGATAATATTAACACAAAAGCTATTTATTTAATATCGATGTTTCGATACACACTTCAGACATTCTTCAGGATCATAAAGAAAATAAATGAAAACTATTCGGTATATATCATTTTTTTCGGTGGTAATATTTCCTAGGTATATTCCTTTTCAAAATCTTTACAACCATAAAATATTTTTACTTTCTTGATTTATTTACTCATTCTTTCTCTGTTCGTTCGTTCAACACGAGATTGCAACCCTCAAATGTGTTTATTTCTTGCCATAGAACTGTTTCCTTTAAAAAATTCTCGTGCTACCTCGTTTCGGAATCCCCTACCAACTTCATCCTTGACCTCATTTAACATCATTTATTTTTCCATCTCATCAATAATCAATCTTCCGATTATATCTAAAAATAAAATTATTTTGTACTTTAGAGATGTCTGCCACATTTTACAGATATCTTGCAAATATCTATGTAGGTCTACATCTTTAAATTCATATGTCTTCCCCAAGATCATATATCTACTACAGTATATTTTTTTTATTTTAATATTAGGGTTATTCAACTTTGTAAATTAATTTATTTTTAATTGTATAATACTGCCAGACAATTGTCATTGTTCATTATAGTTATTCCGAGAAGACTTAATGTCCCAGAATAAAATTCACATTCTTTCTTTCTCTATAACTAATACAATATGTATACATATACATATTGTATATATGTATATACACACATATATATATATATATATATATATATATATATATATATATATATATATATATATATGTATGTATATATATATATATATATATAATATATTTTAAAAGTTTTTCCTCATCTTATTCTTTAAGTGTTGACATTTATTCAATTTTGTCAATTTCGTATTGTTGAAGTATTAATAAAACCCATTTTGTTCAAAAATATTTTATTCTGTCTCAATTAAGGACAATTATTAGAGTGATGGACGCGAACATTCACACCATATTTTGAGAAAATATAAATAAATACATGAAATAATAGAAATGTGATACATAAATTGAGAATAAGAAATGGTACATAGTAGAAATGATACATAAAGTAAGAACAAAATAAAACAGCATAATGAAAAGAAAAAAAAAATGAACTTAAAAGTCAATTAAATTTCTTAAGGGATGAAACAGAGGAAACGGGTAAAGCGAAGTAGACTTGTCTACTACCTGTGGTAAGTGAGGCTCCAGGAGGTACCGGAGGTACTCTCTCAATCGCGTAACAGATATTGAAAGGCAATGGAGGTTGAGCGATGGCACTATAGTCCCATAATTATATAACTAGAATGGAGGATTGGGCCATTCGATAAAACAAAATTACTTACACATGTATTTTGACGGGATTTCTATAAAGATTTTTAAACATTGAATCATTGAATGGTTTTGGTTTTATTTTGGATGGTTAAAATTTTGTACTTTATACTTCATATTTGTCATGTTACCCTCCATTACGGATATCATGCACGACCATCTTGTGTTTCCTTTCTTTCTCCAGATAGCACATGCCTCTTATACATCCGCTTACAGGCTCCATAGCCTGCGGTACACCGTGAGATTGTGGCAACTTCCTCCCTCGCTTCCTGTTACCTGCTATCCGAACCTCATTGAAAAAAGGCCGCCAGGTACTGGAGGGGAGTACAAGAGCGGACCGGCTCAGAGGATGGTAATTTGTAAACAGGCGCCCCATACAAAAAACCGACGCCAGCTACCCTTACATATTTGACCGCGTGTGGGGCTGAGGGAGGTGCTCCGGGGTTTTTTCGGTACTCCCTGTGTGTTCACTGCCCTAGTCCTCTTGTTTGTTTGTACAGGCTGCATTTACATCTCGTGCCCTGGCTAGTATCATCTTTCAGCAATTTACCGCGGTACATCCGGTATCAGTCGCGCAAAACACACTACTGTCGATTAAATTTTTTAATTAATAAATACATCGTTCTGTTGCTTGATATAATCACGTTTCATATTGTAAAGACCATTAGAAAAGAAGTGGTGATGATATATGCAAAGTCACTAGCTGATCCAGGAATTAATTTTGGTGAAGGCTTCAGCCCGATAGATTTTTTTTTCATATACATATAACGATAACTAATTAGAAAAAAAAAAGAAAGAGATTAACTACCTATATGAAATGCTGTTTAAGTTGTGCTTGAAGTCCTATTAAATGTAATTACACGAACAAGAATACTTTAAGAGATAGTTTTTTCTTTAAAGCATGGTTATGGTTTACCATTTTTTGGGGGGGAGGAGAGAGAGGGGCCTTCAGCCCGAAAGTTCCCCTCCCTCTCCCCTGTAGATCCGCCTGTGTGCAGAGTAAAGGGTCTTCACCAAACTATTATGATGCCGTTTACAATGAAGTTTCACATCAACAAGGTGTTCAAGTGGCCACGAATTTTAATCGAATTAAGTGCACTGGTTTCTGAAAAAAAAAAAATAAATGGAGGTTTTGCTAAATCTTGAAAACTTTATAGAAATAAATTTTCTTGACAAATTTAAACATATTTTAATCCTTCTAAAGCTATTTTCGTTTCTAATCTGAGACCAGATTTAATAGAAAAAAAAGCAGAAATATACTTTCAGTCCAAGACTGTAGACCAGGCCATTAAGATATTGGATGAATTCTTGAAAATATGATCGAAACGTAAATTTTCTTTTTTATATTTGTGATTCATTTTTTTACCACCATCTCTTTAAATAGATAATAGTAAAATGTTATTCCTTGATGGCTTGTCTAAAGCTCAATCATTTTTTTTGTTTTGTTCGCAAAAAGAGCCTTGAGTTTTATTTTTCTAAAATAAAAAGATCCCTATTTAATTCCCAATGGTTTTTAATTAATATTGAATCAATCAGAGAGTTTCGAAAAGATGTGCTACCTAATAAAGAATTTCTTAATTATGATTTGAATAAATATAGGATTTTATATCGCAATTGGAATATAAATCAGTGTTCTCGGAAATAAACGACTGAAATGAAGTAGTACTTCGAACACAGAACCAAAGGAGTCCGCTGTGTGGATTTTTACTTTTATAAGACTCACGAAGTTAAAAAAATTATGATGTCATGCTACTGATTGGCAACAACTCAATCATCCGTCGAAAAATATTGATATTGTTTGGCTCTTTCCAAATTCTCTTTGAAGTAACGTTTGTAGTCAAAGCTTTAAGTATATTTCTGTAGCAATAATAGCTTGAACCGCTTGAGGATCGATGGAGCGTGTACCTCGCCCTAAGAAGCACCACACGGACTGGACCTCCCAGTGACGTGCAATAACCCTTGGCCAGACGGAGCTCGAATCCAGGCTGTTATTATGGGGGAGATGTGGTGGGGAGGGGGGCAGAGTACACTGGCTGTATAATGATAGGGCGGTATGGTTTGTACAGCCCGGTCCCTATTACCGCCACTGATTTATACCGTCCCTGTCAATATATCAGTATATGTTTAGCTCTATAATGGCTTGTTTAGTCTGTCCCATCCGTCCCGGCTATAATTACATACGCTTCTCTTTTCTCTGCTTGGTATTCTTCTTACCTGTGCCAGTTACTAAGAAACTCCAGGAAACTGGAAAAATTGTTATCCAGCGAAATAGCTATGGTGCTCTGTGGAACTACACAGCCTTTTATTTTGTATTGCTAAAAAATAGATTTTCTAAAACTAAAAATACTGTTTCTTAGTATACATAGGTTATTATCATTTTTGTCTCCGCGGTTGAGACCTCTTTTACGTGAATGGCTTCATCTAATCGTAACGTACAATTTTTTGATGAACTTTTATATAACTCTAATATATCCCTGAGTTGTACCGATACCTATGCTTTCATGATAAACTTCAGACTCACCCTAACCCATTTGTTTCCAGTCATACTTCCTCCTTAGTGTTTCTCAAATGCGAGACCGAGACGAGTCTTGGCCTTGTGCAAGAGTCTTGCAACAGTCTTGCAGTTACTTATTAGCTTATTATTATAGAGATATTAATGTATTTTTTTAGGTAGGAAAAACCTAAATAAGCCCGAATGAAAAATTAGAGCTGTTAAATGCAAAAGTATATTGGTTATACCACCAATTATTAACATGTAGTAACTAAGATTGTCTAGTATTAGTAACTTTTTTGCCTTCATTTTTATTTAAAAAATCGATTTTTTTAACAGTCTTGGTCTTGCAACAATTAGGCGGCCTTGGTCTTGGTCTTGCAACAGTTAGGCAAGGCGTATGAAAAGGAGCCTCGGGATCTTCTTAGTACTATTTAGAGAACGCTATCTTGGATAGTATCTCGACAAGTCTGTTTATGCTATTATTCTAGATTTTTTAATATTTTCTAGATGTATTTATTTAATACAGCTGTAAATAAATTTTCAATTCCTTTAATGATATCATTTTTGTACTGGTATAATAAATAGACTCATTATATAATTTAAACAAAATTTTTTTAAATTAAATTTAATTAAATGTATTCCAATGATTTGAATTTTCCTTTTTAAGTTATTTAAGTATCCAAAAATTCTTTCAACTGTTTATTTTTTTTTTTATCCTGTATTAGGGATTTATTAATATTTTAAATTATACTGGAACTGAATAGTGGTTTAATAAGGCTTGAAGACGTGAGAGCACTAATAGATCTAAAATTGAAACAAATTAAAAAAAAAATATGTCTTTACCTACTTATCTTGTAATTCGTCCTAATGTGTAGCGGAATACTAATTCAAAGGCGTTATTGTAATCTAAAGTATAGAACGAATACATTTTCCTTTATCAAATTATATTGCCTCGCTGTTCGAAAGATATAATTCGAAATTTGTTGTCCAGTAGCCACCAGGCTGAGGGACAGGTTGAGATACAGTTTCATGCTAATCTATGCTAATATGTATCGCAAATACATTCCGGTAGTAATATATTCAGCCGGGTACGTGGGACGGACTGGTCTGTTCCCGATCTAGGCATACAGTCCACCTCTTGTGGAAACTTAAATGGGTTAATTAATGTTTGGAAAGGCGCCAGAAAGATAAGGTAGGTTCTTGATTCCGTATTTATATTGGCGCTAGAGATCGTCAAGATTAATTTCTCCAAGATGCATTTAAACTAATATTTTCTCATTAAAATGTGTGGGAATACAGATTTGTAGTTACAGATTATAAATATATTTTTAATTAAATGTACGTTATAAAAAATTATCACAACACACACCTTCAACATGTCAACAGGTATAATATATTGGAAATCTAAAATCGTTTTCCAATTAAATGTAAAATTGTTTTCATTATTAAAAAAGCAAATTCATTAGCAATCATAATTTGTATTAATTTTTTGTTTTGATAATAGACAATTTAGATTTATTGGGTGGATCAATATGTTCGTTCGGTTTTTATTAATAGTGCGAATTGTTTTCAAATATCTCCAGTCCTCTTTGCCTTATCTAACAATAATGATACTTATCGGATAGTTCAACGTCCACTCTTCTAAACTGTTGGGTTTGGTTTCATTGGCATTAGTTTTGTTTATGTTACAGCGTAGTGAATATGTCAAATGATAAATTGTATTTTCGGCATCTTTTTGTTTCAAAAAAGGCATATAAGCTTCGGAGATCCACCGACAGATATGTAAGAGACACGAGGACGATGCCTTGACAGAACGTACTGTTAACAAATGGTTTCTCAAATTTTGTTCCGGAGATACGAGTTTCGAAGATGCACCCCGCAGCCCGCAGACCCAGGTCGGCACACTGAGATTGATTCGATTGGTATCAAGGCTCTAATTGAGCAAAATCGATCGCTACAGTTACGAGAAATTGTGGAGACACTAAAAATGGGTTGGGGAACCGTTCAAAGGCATTCAGTTAGGCTAAATGTAGCGCCTCGATGTTTGGTTTTTACATAAACTGACGGAGGCAAACCTTGCCAACCGAATGTCCATCTGTCATTCTCTTCTGAACTGGCACGAATCCGAACCATTCTCAATCGAATAGCGACCGGTGACGAAGAGTGGATCATGTGGACAATGTAGTGCGCAGGAGACCGTGGACGAGCAGTTGAGCCCCCTAATGCCACACTTAAGTCCGGCAAAGATCTTGCTCTCCATATGGTGGGATTATCGCGGCGTGCAGTTCTACCAGCAGCTTCCACAAGGAAAACACATTGCTATAAAGATTTACTCCACGCAGCTAACGCAATTGGACCAAGTATTGTGACAGAAACACCCAGAACTAATCAATCAGGTGTATTCCACCACGACAACGCCAGACCACACTCCTTAATAATCACAAAGTAAAAGTTATTGCAACTTGACTGGAATGTTTTATTACCTCCACCTTATTCACCAGACCTTGCACAATCCCACTGTCACTTATTCCGGTCCCTCCAAAAATCCGTCAACGGGAAATCGTTCGTTGATGAGAGAAATGTGAAAACGTACCTTGGTCAGTTTTTCTCTTCTAAGTCCCGAATGTTTTACGAGGGCGGAATAATGAACTTATTAGAAAGATGTCAAGGGGTCATTAATAGAATAAAATTCCCAATTTGGTGATCTGCTTCGCTATGTTCAGCCACTTTTACATCTCTCAGATGTTTGGGTAATTGTTCATGGTGGGGCACAGTTCGCATAGAAAAGGTTTAACAAATCCTTAATATTTATGGTCTATAGCCTGGGAGTTATATGCAGTAACTTGGCCTTCGCTAACTGACAACATAATAAGTTGGTGGAACAAACAGAGCAGGTATATCACAGCCCGAAGGCCACAGTGCGGGTAGTGATTATACTCTGTATTTTCTATCCATGGGCTTTGCAGTGTGAAAATAAAATCATGATTCAATAAAACCATGCATTATAATATTTTTATCTTTTAAAATATTCATTGCATATCTATTCTAAGTATTTTTATCCTTGCTTAATATTTCACTATGCTAATTTCAAAGAAAAAATGGAGAATGCCGCTAGTACTTTTGATTTACGTAAAATTAATATAAATTATACATATCATTGAAAAAAATATACTAAACACACACACCAGTACTTTTATCCGTAGCTGGTTGACTAAAATAGATGAAAACAATTCTTCAACAGAGACGGCCATTGTAATGAATAGATAAGAAATGGCTAAGGTTTATTGTTTAAGACCCATTGTTAGAGAGTTTCTTCACTAATTCTCAAGACCTGGCAGACAATAATGAGATGCAAGGGGAACTGATTCCCAGAGTCTCATTAGCCTGTTGTGGCGCCACCAATGTGTCAGCTGTTCGTACGGTTCTCCCCCTCTCTCAGTCTCTCAAAAACCTCGGGTAAATTTGAATACGTATAAATAGTTTAACAACACTTAGGCTAACACATATTCAGTTTGAGCAAGTGTTGCCTCGATCAAAACTCATCAACTAAACGATCAAAATACATCCTTTACCTTTAAAAAAAATCCTTTTTTCGATATGATGAAGGATTTTTCCCTCCCTCATAAAAAAAAATTATTATTTTTACCCTACTCTACTCTTATATCACTATTACTATTGCCCTGTGACAGATTGTAATACATCTCAATAAAGAAAAAAAATATATATAACCATTAATCTACATTGAAATTAATAATTTCGTTCAAGGGAATAGTCAATACCATCATGTCTTATTCGTATTTTCTTCGATGTCTAAGTCTGCTTCACATCTTTTCTTGACAATAATGAATCATTGACACTTGTGTTTCCCAAATGCGAGAATAAGACGAGTCTTGGTCTTGCGTACTAAGTCTTAGTCTTGCACAAGAGTCTCGGAACTCTTACAGTTACCTATTAGCTTATTACTATAGAGATATTACTGTATTTTTTTTAATTAGGAGAAACCAACTAAGCTCGAATGAAAAATTAGAAGAGTTAAATGGAAAAGTATATTGGTTATAGCGATTCTCTACACATAGTAACAAAAATTGTCTAAGTATTTTGCCTTAATATTTTTTTCAAAAAATCGATTTTTTTATCAGTCTTGGTGTGCAACAGTTAGGCGGTCTTGGTCTGTGTCTTGCAAAGTGAAAGATCAAGACCGATTTTGTGCAACACAATTGACACCCTCATTCACGATTATGTAACCGCTCATATTTAAACATTCTCTGATTTACAACTCATATAATCCACTTTGTAAACATTATTAAATCAAAATAAATGTGATATTTATGGTTACCTGGAAGGTTTAATTATGAATTCAAGCGAGGTTTGTTGTCATGGTTTTGAATGAAATACTATAGTTTTTATGCCTGATCCAGTATCGTCACGATATTAATTGATTTACTGTTTATGTTGAACTTCACGAGTAGTAGTTTAAATCGTAACGACCATGTCATGTTTTCAAGTATCTTAATTATACGAAAGAGATTAATTCAAAGCGATGGATTGAAGAGTTCTGAACCAGTTTCATGACTTACGAACTCCACAATATCTATTCAAGAAGTTCGAATCTTTTCAAAACGTAGCACGATTGGTATTAAGCGATAGATCAGTTTCGATCTAAGCTTCTCACCATCGAGTGAAATCTGCCATGTGAAAGTAAGTTCAATGGTTACCAATGCATTGAAACGAACGATTTTTCAGCTTCAATGGTGTAACAGTCCGTGCTTAATTAGGCTAACAAAACAAGGGAAAGGCGGTAGCTTAACGCCCAAGAACTCAGGGAATAATAGAACTCAATTATAACTACAAGAAGAATTGGTATAGCGTAGCGACGCCTCCTTACATAAGTGGCCAAGGCTCATGCATAAACATGTTCCGTAGTTGGCCACACATGGAATGCCAAAACGTCCACGGACACCCCTCACATCGCTGGCGCACTCAACCCTGTTTGGAATATCAATCTTCTTCAGGAGCATATCCCATATTCCTTGGGCACTATGCTGCCTCGTCTGCCAGCCTTTGGCTATCAATGCGTAATCGCTGCAGTTTGGTAGTGGTGATAATTGGCGATTTAGGAGCAGCAACACGTTTGGGCATTGTCGCCAACATGGGTTGCTCAACGTGTCTCTTCGGGCAGCACGTAAGTGAGGGGCTATTGTCGCGACAGTCCTGAATGTCAAATTTTGTTTCGTCCTCAATTACAAGTACGTATACTACTGTCAAGAAATTGTGTATTTCAGCAACTAAATTAAATAATATGTGTCAGTGTAGAATTTTAAGTGCTGTCGAAATATCTTTGTAGTTTGCTTAACCTTTACATAAAACCTTATAGCAATTAACTAATAAGAAATACCAGGACACAGTTATCGTTGTTTGATTTGGCATATAAAGAACGAAATGTACCGTGGTTCCCTACTAACTTCAAAAGATGTTTATGTCCTTTTCCAAGGTTGAATCTATTTAGTTTCTAAATGTCTCGAACACAACCAAATTTATATTTATTTACTTTATTATTATGTATTGAATAGCTGTTATTGTGATAAGTTGTTCCAAGATATTAAAAGATAATTTATCAACTATTTATTCATAAAATAAAGTTTGAAATAGTTTGTATTCCTTTCTTTGGTTGCACCGAGTTACTAATATTTTTTTAAAATTACTATTTCTATTGTGTTTGACTATTTTAATGTTTATTGCTGTAATTTCAAATTTTAGTTAAATTGGACCTCTATATTAGTTTTTTGATAAGAAATTAATCCTCAAACAAATATTTTTTTTTTTTAAGTCGGTGGGTAAACAGTCCTTCCTTGACGATTTTAGTGATATTTCATTTATTTTTTATTATTACCATTATGATTCTATTCTGAAACTTTAAATAGATATTGTGTAGAAATATAAGTGGTGCTTCAAATCTTCATTTATTTAATATTTAAAACCACTGAAGGATTGTGTTAATAATATCAGTGTAATGATCACAAAATGTATATATAATTTAACAGAGGGCTGAGAACTTATAGCATTAATATTAATTTTAAACAAAACATAAAAAAAGATTCTTAATGGACCGAAACATTGAAACGAATGAGATGTACCTGAATGAATTTCCCCCTTTATATAGATACTGCATGAGGAACATAGATTAAGGAAAGCTTAAATTTAAGTAGAATTAGTCAAATGATGTATTCGATAAGCATAATAAATATTTTTTATTTGAGATTTCAAATAAATTATGTATAAAATTAGAAACTTTTTTTTGTAAAACCTTACAATAACATATTTCTGTATTTTTTTTTTTACATATCTTTTCCCTTTTGTTTCAAAAATTAAGTTATCAGAGTATTATTATTTTTTTTTTTTTTTGGATTACCAACATTTACTAAAATTTATGTTGCTTTTAAAAATATAATTGCGTTTAGAAAATTGATTGTTGAAATTTTTTCTTTTAAGACTTAAGGTTGATAAATCTTATTGCATATTATTTATATGTAAGTTTTTGTTTTTATTGTATAATGAACAATATCTGAAGTATAAACTAAATCTTGATTCAATAACATTGTTTGAAAATTGAATTGTTATTATTTAATAGCGACCGCCGACGATGATATATTGATAATTATGAAGGATCTGCCACTTATCTTCTTTGCATATAATTATAACGAAATTATCCTAATGAAGACAGGACTCCAGGAATGAATTTTCAACAATTTTCTTTTTTTGCCAGAACAGAATGCCAGCGGGCGTGTTCAAGGTTTTTTAAAAATTACATTTCTCGTTTTTAAAATTCTATTTATTTTTCTTATTTTGTTTATAAATTTTCTTTATTTCTGTTTATTAATTAGATTAGGTGACCTTCCAGAGTTGGAAAAAGAATCCTGTTTGATGATGATATAATTGTATAAAATTAATTATTTTTAATCATTGTAAATATTTTTACGAACTATAATTGCATAGGATGGTATTATTTTAGTTAGTAAATTTTATAATGTTATAGGTAGATAATTTAACGCTGAATAAAAAAAAATAAGTAACTAAAAAAATTTTGAAGACTACTGTAAAAATTGTTACGGCTTGAACCGAAAAACTAGGAAAAATAAATTTTTGAATTTATTGAAATCAAAGTACTTTCACAACGATACTCTGTTTTTTAGTCTTGTTTTAACAAATAATGGCAATAAATTTTATTTTCTTATTTAGTTTTTCGTTTTTTGGTTTGTAAAGATCTAAAATACAACAATTAGACACCTAATTCATTTCTCTATAAGTCTCAATTCTGTCTAGTCCCTTCTTATTTACAGTTTTTTTTTTTTTAAAGTCGATGAAGTCTACAAATTTCGTCTTTAAATCTTAATTACTGTTCCCAATATATATAAAAAAAGAACTATAATATTCGATATTGAATTGTATCTAATTTACTTAATAAGTACTTATCAAATATGGAAACAGAACTACAATTAATACATCTCAACTATAAAAATGAATTATATGATGAAATATTCTTTTATAAGATTAATGACGGTATAACGAAGACAATTAGTTTCAAGGATGCACTTCGTTAGTAAGTCCTATATAGAAAATATTAAATAGACGTTGTTATCAAAAATTATGCATGCTGCTCATATAACTTATTTTTTCACGATAAATTATCATTTAATGAATTCTCCTCGCTATTCAACATAGTATTGCACATTAGCATAACATAATTCCATTATTATATTTAAAAATAAACAAAGAGAAAATCCGATGAGGGACGTTAATAAATATAGAAAGAACCAGCCGGCATAAGCTATGTTCTCTCCAGATAATATCTTAAGTTATGCTATGCTTACTGTCTGATGGCTCTCCCTTTAAATCTAGAAATATAAACTTGATTATTTTGTTTTTATCTTTCTGGGTATCGAAAAAAAAAGCTAAACTAATACTCCAAAAAAAAGTGATCAACGGACATATTTTTTGCGAAGATTTGTGATCTTTCTGAACCTGAACCATATATACTCTGCGATATATGTAAAATTGTGACATTGTTAATAATCAACTAACAATCAGTGATAATTCAGATCAGAAAATAATGCAGGATTTTGGTTTAAAGAGAAAGATTTACAACTGTTTTATTTAATTAAAATATCCTCTGCTATCAATACATTTCTACCAACGTGTTGGCAAATTTTCCATTCCCTTGGAATAGAATTTCCCATCTTTAGAATTGATAAATTCCTAAAACGCATTTTCTAATTCCCTTTGTCCACTAAATTTTTAAGTAGCGGTCCAGGTGTCCAAAAAAAAAAAAAAAAAATGGTAATAGTATGGTAAAATGGTATGGTAATGGTAAAATGTAGTATCAAACGAAAGGAAATTTCATGGAAAATTTGACGAATTCAAACTTCGATTCTTGAATTCCTTCGACAACTTTGAATGAATTCCTTCAAAAGCCATTAAAAAAGTTTTTGGTTTCAAAGTTTCTGAATCGATACGAAATAAATTATGTTTTAATTATATCAGTCATCAAGAACCGGTATACAAAGGAACTATCGAGCCCTACCTTTTAAAGATCAAATATTTTACGTTTTAGAAATAAATCGTAATTCCTGTTCAATGCCTCTTAGGTGCTATGGTCCCCATGAAATATTTATTACGTGTTTAAGTTTTAAAAATTAAGGTATTGTTTTTTATGTTAGTATTGGACGAACTAAAAAGGCTTCTATACTCTCAGTAACGCACCTCTATTACTTTTAATGAGAGATACAAATTAAGGTTTTAATCTTGAACGAGTACAATAAGAGAAATATCTGTGGCTGATTGCTTTATTATTAAACTGGAGAGATATTTTGCAATGTGGTAAGCTAATCACATAAATAAATTATTAATTTAAATTTTCTGTGTTGAATAGACTCTTTTGATTGTATTATATTGTATATACGTACGCGGGCGGATCTAGAGGGTGGTGGGGCTTTGGGGCTGAAGCCCTCCCCCAAAATGGTAAAATATAACCATGTTTTATGGAAAGGGATATTAAAAAATTATCTCTTAAAGTATTATTGTTCGTGTGATTACATTTAAAAGGACTTTAGGAACCACTTAAACACCATTTCATAGGTAGGTATTTAGTTTCTTTCTTTTTTTCCAAACTAATTTTGTTATTTTTATGAACAAAAAAATGCTTTCGGGCTGAAGCCCTCCCCAAAATTAAATCTTGGATCCTCTAATGTATACGTATGAACATATTCAACTGTTGTCGCTTGAAAGTTGAATGCGTTAGAAAGAGGTATATAATGTGAGAGTGTACTAGTTCTAAAATGATACAAACTATTAACATCGTTATTTTTAGCAAACGTGACGGCAGCAACATCACTGCTCGACGTAAATAACGATATGCTAATTGTAAAGTAACCGCAGTTGCTAAGAGTTCCGGTGAATCAACGGTGATTCAGAGCGCCAGGCGCCCCCAGCTCCCACACGCTCTAGAAAAAACGGAACGCATTACCTCATTTTTCCTCGGGATTTTCTTTATCTAGTCGGCTTTTCCGCCCTGCGGTCTTTGAGTTATTGAGCCTCTCAAGGACGGAAAGTTACCATTGTTCTTATTCGTAATATACACCTTAGACTCTCTATGGGTTGTCTATTTAACAGATTGTACAATATTGTAAAATAAATTCAAATGAGAAATTGTCCTTCGATATAAATAAAAATGCGTGGGAGGACTGGAATTGTTTCTTTTACATAAGCACTAATATATGTAAGAGTGCAGCCACAGAACAAATACCAATAGAAGCTTGGAATATTTATTTTTATAAAGAATAAATAAAATATTTTTTATTTATATAATCTATGATACCAAAAGAAAAATATATATAACATTTTTATATTAATTATGTTCTTTAGTCGTAAGGTCTGATGGCGTTCAAAGATGAAATGGAAAGAATAAGAAACCATCACGCATCCAAGGACATATTTTGCATACTGGAAAAATTGCATACTCCGTGACTTCCCAAAATTTTGCACTGTATCAATCTTACACAATCATAAATTTTATATCAACACCCTCTGAAAACTCTTTGATATATGAAACAGGCGTAAACAATAAGGATTCTCTTAAACGTTATGTTATACTCACAGAAAAACCAAAAATGTTTTATTAAATTAATATTGTTTCTATATTCATACTTATTTTTATTTTCCATTTATATATGGAATATGGAGTGTATATATATGAGCAACGCATTAATATATTGCTGTATTTATATCTAAATTAATTTAATTTTGTTTAGCTTATGGTTATTTCTTAGTATATATTTTTTATTTTTAAATTTTATTATTCTAATTATTTTTTATTTATTTTTGAGTGTTGGTTTTTAAGTTTTACTGTCTCAACTTGACATTATGTATGTATTTCATTAATGTAGTAATGTTTCTAAAATTCCATTAACTATATAAAATTCGCATGATCATAAGGGTAAGACTCCTGTTGTAACGTGTAAAATAATTATATTTTCTTAATGTTTTGTAAATGAAAACATTTCTTTCGTATTTTTCTTCTTCCTCGCTTTTAAAAAAACCCGTGATTATACACAATACTTATTGTTAGTTTTATTTAGCGCTTGGAAGATGAGTTAGTAAGCGAGTTCACTCATTGTTATGCCGCTCACGATGTTCCTATATTTAATTATATTTGATTGCTTAATCATTAAAGCTCCTGTCTACGTGATCTGGTTCTTGAATGACTGTTGGTAAAATATAATTCAAACATGTAATGATGAGATTAGGGAAGAGTTTGTTTTTATTAAACCATTCAATTTTAAACTAATGGTAATGGAATATTACTCATATGTTCTCTGCCATTTTGAAAGATTTTAAGATGATAAATTGAAGAACTGATTAAATGAAAGGGTAGATATAATTCCTTATTTTTACTCAAAATGTAATGAAAATAATTGAATATTTATATCAATTTTATATATATATATATATATATATATATACAAATACATATTATATATTTTATACACATATATATAAATATATATATATATATATATATATATATATATATATATATATATATATATATATATATATATATATATATATATATATATGTGCTACTTTAAACGCTAAAGCGGCTTTATTCTTCTCTTCGAGCAGTAGAATTCAAGATTTTTTTTTTTTAATACTGTTAAAAGTAATTATATCAGTAATTACTCTGGAAGAAAAATGAAGGAAATATTTGAAATGATTTTTAAATGGTCCTTGAAAGATTGTTTAAAAAAAAATAATTGCGATTGCAGGACCATTAATGCTTATAGGAATATTTTTTATCTTACCAAGTGTTTACATTTAATAGCTTGATATGCATTATAATATAAAAATGGTACCTAGATATTGTGATAATTTATGTATTTAACTCAAATAACTCACAGAAATAAGCATCGACTTGTGAAAAAAATTATTTTTTAATTTTGAGAGGTGGCATCCAGCAGAAAACGTTCCCCTCTCCTCCTCTCACCCTCTCCACCGCATGAATCCGTCAGTGCCTTCGATGGCTATGTTTCTTTGACTCTCACTTATTTCTGATATATTTAACTTTTGGACGGAGTAGTCGAGCGGGCTAACATTTGTGTACAGCACTGCCGTTGCCCGGCAACCTGATATATGAGATAATAGATAAAAATAATCACGAATTCGCGTCCCGGTGAAATGGGGGCCTTTTAAATCTGGCATAAATCTCCCGCCCTCACCTCCAGGCCTGGGACACATACTAAAACTGTGGTTCATATAAATGTCGAAAATTTCTTTTAAATTGTCTGTTATCGGCAAATTTATCTTACATTAGTATCGGATGTCTTAAATTACCTATCACGGTTCCTGACTTGTGGATTTGGTCCCATTTATCGGTTCATGTCAACATTTATATTTTTGGCATCCTAGAAGTAAATAGAATCCCAAAGTGCCCGTCTTGCCCAAAATGTGTTACTAAATATTGCATTTATCTATTTCAGCTTATAAATAGCTTGAGTATTGCCTCAGAGTGTGCAGCCGCACCCTGGCTGTGAGCGCAAGCTATTAAACTAATGAGCCCATTGGCTATAGAGTCTCTTGTGCTAACACATCTACCTGGCTATTAGGAATCATAACTGCCTCGGGTCAGATGAGAAAGAGAAATTGCTTCCAGATTAAATTATCACCTCGCTAATAACTAGAGGGGTGCTCCAAGGTTCCAAGGTACTCAACCGCAATTTGAATCAATCATGGAAAAAAAAAAAAAGACCTACTGAACAAGGAACAAATTAACAAGTGCGGATTTAAAGAAATCTTCTTGTACAAGGCTGACGAAAATAGAACAAAAGCGTTAAGGTCGTTTCTGGAAATCTGTGTCCAAGTTGATGATGGAAATGTTATGACATTTATATATGTGTATGTTTATGTATTAATGTATCCTGCGTTTTGAGAGTGAATGCCGACCTAATCTTCTTGTGCACTTATTGAAAGAAATTCTTAATTTTTAACTGTTACCTATGTTTTAAAGCAATAAATAGTAAAAACAAATAATAATTATGTGTGTCAAAGCGTACATGGGAATACCGGAAAATGAAGAGGTAGGCTTGCTTATACACATAACTTTTACCGATGAATAAAGGAAATGTGGTAAAGAAATGGTCCCTTGACTAAACCGAGTCTCCCTCAGCTAGATTTGTCAAGTCAAATTCAAAACAAGACATGGTTCTTTGGATCAAATCAACCAAAAAATATAAATAAAACTTTTTCTAGACTGAAAACAAATCATTCGCAATGTATGTCTGCAGCGCATTGTAGTTAAAAATTCATATTAGTGTGATAAATGTAATCAAAAAGAAATACTCCAACATATCATTATTAAATGTCCTGCCTAATAAAATCAGAGAGGGAAATTTCTTAATTTTCTAAATCAACGATTTGAATTCCCAATTTGTCATCAACGATGACAATCTATATAAAAAAATATTAACATCGAGCGACCCCGAGGAAATTATCGATGTTACGCAATATTTTTATTAAATAATTAGATATATTTAAAATTAAAATAGTGGAGAACAGGAGTACAACTAAATAATTTTATACTAGCTGTATGGAAAACTCCAATGCCAAAAAAAAAAAAAAAAAAAAAAATCGCTCTTACTATTGCTCGACCAAAGAATCTTCATGGATTTTAATGTTACAGGTTACATTACGAATGACGTACTCTAACTGTGTCCAACTTCCGCGGCCAATATCTCTTTTTATCAAATTACAATTTTTTTGATCTTCAAAAATTCTCAGAAATTAAATTAATTAATTAAATGAAGCACTAAATATCCACGAACAGCCATTTCCTTTCCATTCGAATAGTAAGGTAATTTGATTTCGAAATCGAGAAAAAATGTGGCCAACAAAAAAAGTGATACTAATTAACCTCATTATTTCACTATTTTAGTTGGGATGTTTCACTAAACAACGGTCAAATATTTTTGTAGGCCACCTTTGTTCCTAGATTTTGTGACCAAATTATATTGTGTTTCATGTGGAATGAAAATATGCGTTCATGAATTTTTATTAGGTCATTAAATTGAGAAAGTTTAGAGATTCCAAATTTAAAACACTCTAGTCTCAAGATCACATTACGTGAGAAAAACGTTGTAGGTTACGATTAATCTTTTTTTTATTAAAAAAAAAATGTATTTCATTTTATTATTGTAGCTGTAATTACACTTTTTTATTTATTTTTTTATTGGCCTTCAAGAATCACTTACACAGCATTTCAAATAGTTCCTATCTTATTATTCCTGAATTATTACCATTGATAATTTTTAAAAAATAAATAAAAAATACCTTCCTCAAAAATTAAATTCTACTAGTATGGACAGGAAAAAAAAATTATAGTTCTGTTGAAAATTTAAATAAAATATAGTTCCTATATTTATGAAAAATAAATATATGTTTCTTGACACCATATATAAAAATCTGATTCCTCTTTGTATGAAAAAATAATTTTCCAGTCTTCATGATACTGTTGATGGACTGACCCCAATGAGGGAGTCCTTAAATCCAGTGATGACCGCATTCAGCGACTTCTCATGAAGTTTATAATAAAAACTCTGTTTCTGTTTTTCTTTTTCTTAATTCATCTATTTATTTAAATTAAAAATTTCTATTAAAATGCTTAACTCGATTATTATGTAATTTTATGTTAGATTATTTTTTTTTTATATCTTTTTGTTTCATAATAAAACTTTAAAATTCACTGTATCCAGATGCACCCCTCATGATTGATTTTTATTTTATTACTTAAACCAAGTAATCTAAAATAGAAACTTATTTTATTTTATTTTTTTATTGACTAGTGAAACATTCTGTCAGATGGACAATGGTTATAGTATGGTTAGATTACAAGAAACATAGTTAAAAAGAATAAAAAAATAGTATGAAAAATTTCAATTAAAATAAAAATAAAAAATAATATTTACTATTTTGATACTATAAAATAATATATAAATGTATATATATATATATATATATATATATATATATATATATATATATATATATATATATATTTAGAGTTATTCATATAAATTCTATATGTATTCTAATCGTTAAAGACCATTAGTTTTATCTTGATAAAATTACTACTATTATTTTTATCAACCATCGTGCTCTTAAAAAGTAGTTAACAAAGGCCTACATCATTTATCTACTTTGCTGAGTTAATGTTACGGTGGACATAGGCCAGGTGTTGCTGAATCATGTACGAATGATTCACCTTTGATGTTGAATGGAGGCAATGCAATTATTAATTATGAATAAAATTTCTATTGTTTACTATGCAATCCCTTATAAAATGTCTTGCTTATAGTGTAATCAGACAAAAAATTCTTGTTTATAGCATAATCAGACAAAAATTTCTTCTCGGTGTGAGGTAAAAAAATCCTCTAAAGATACAACATTTGGGCAGCCTTCTCACAAGAAACATGCTTTATAATATTTGACTAATTGTATTTGAATGCATTGATTCTTAATGATATGTGATCAGCTATTTAATATCTGCATGCATACAAAACAGGGGTTCCCATACCTTCCAAGTTCGATGGCACATACCTCACCCTCTTTCTCAAGAAATTGTATTGCTTTCTTCTACTAATAAACTGCAAGCGAATTTAGAATTAGAAATTTGTTTTTCTATTAAGTATAATTTGATTACATACAATTACGCTCGCTGTTCCACGCTTCCCTTTTGTTACCCGTTTTATAATAATTAAGTATTAAATATTAATATTAAATATCTGCATAAATTTTGATGACATCATACACTCTTCTTCTGGACAAGCCGAATACAAAATATGCATTGGAATTCGTAGTTCTCCTTATCTCCTCTCTTTTTGTTTTAGTCATCGGGAGGAGCGTTAAGTAACTCCTTGGAAGGAATATTATTTATTTTACGTCCTTCCTGATTATCTACTTAAATATAAATCGTTGGACTCGTGTTTGAAACTATTCGCCGGTGTATGATTCATCAGTGATTCAGCGAGCTCTGACGAGGTGAGTATGGTTTTAGCCTCTCCAACCCTTCGCCTGTCTAAAGCCGCTACCTTACTGCAGTTGATATGGCAGCTCACTGCTTTGAGTTTAGCCTTCCCCAAGTCCAAATGATAGATAGTCGTCTGTCTGTTAACCTTTTATTTACGTTCTTTGTTTAGCTTCAATGATAAAAGAAAGAGGAAGGGAGCGAGGGAGATCTTTATTATCAATATAGCGAATACTTTGCCTGGTCGATAAACAGTCTCATCAGCGTCATATTACCATATTGTTTATTTCATATATATTTTATATCCCTTGCATTTTCATTCAAAAAATAATAATGAATATGAAATATCTTAAATTATCGATAATATCGAAATTTTCTATATATGTAATAATATATATATATATATATATATATATATATATATATATATATATATATATATATGTATATATATATTATAATATATATAAATAATCTATTTATTGTAAAATGTCGCTCTGTACATTTTTGATGTAGATTAACTTTCAAAAATGTTTTTATTAATGTATCTTATTTATCTAAATAAAAACAATCCTTTTATTTATCATATTTAGTTATATGGAGAGCACAATATTCTGATTTCATAAAGGGAAAATTCATCAAAACTCTCAATTATTTAAGGTTATGAAATGTCACTTAATGACTTTTTGCAATAAACCAACGATATATGATATATATATATAACTTTTTTTATTGAGTAATATGACATTCTGTCACAATAAGGGTAATAGTTATAATATGAAAAGAGTTCATACACACCATATTTATAGAAAATATAAATAAATAAAAGAAAAATAATAGTATTGAAAATTAAAATATGTACAATAAATAATATAAAATAATAATATTGAAAACTTTAAAAAAGAACCACAAATACCTATAGGCATAAATGAAAATACCTAAACATGAAAATAAAAATGATTCAGCAGATTTTTTACTTTCACTTACCTATATATGTATTGTATCGGATAAACCGGAAGTGGTACTATATATTATAGATTTAACATATTTTTACGATTTTCTCAGAAACGGCTCTTACGATTTTGATTAAACTCATTATATCAGTGTATTTTTAAGCAGTTTATAATATAATGTATGTTTTATTCTCACCGATGTTCTCTAACAGGGCTTAAATGGCTAAGTTTCAATATTCGCTTCCTGTAAAGTACCTTTAATTTTTTTTATTTGAAATAATTAACCATTTCACATTAATCTTTGATATAAAAAATAATTAAATATAAAATATGAAAATATTTGATTATTAACTAAAGGAGGAATAAGGAATCGTAACGGATAATAGTTGTAATAGAGGAATCAAAGGAATACGAGCTCTTCCAATCTCCTCCGAGCTCGCCCGAAAGACTACATACGAGTAAGTACATGAGCCTAATATAATATGGACTCAAAATATAATATAATATTCAATTGTATACAATACAGCGATATAAAAATTAAAATTTGTCTATATAAGAGTATTTAAACAAATAAAAATACCCACAATGAAATGTAAATAAATATAGCGTCTATAATTTTTACTTTCACTTCCCCTTTGTCTGAAAATACTTATTTCTGCTAAGAAGGGGGTGGTAAGTGAAAGTCGTGTGAAGCGCGCACCTGATTTTTTTACTTTAAACCATGGAATTCATACTTTCATTATTTATAATTTTGACCATCAGTTTACTTCATGATATACGAGTTTTATACTCGTTTACAAACCTCATACTTCCTTGAAGAAGCTTCCATATCCTTCACTTGATAAGAATAGATGTCCTCCAAGAATAGATTAAAAAAAAATTGAAATAATAAAATACTTGACCGTGGTGGACTGGTGTATGGCACACATATAGTACCGTTATTGCAGCTTGCTCCGCCAAAGAGCTACAAATAATATTGGACAACTGCTCCTCCCAGGCGCCTACCTCAGTCCCGTTACCGCGCCAGCTTATCGAATACCCACTATCGATATATCGGTCACATCTGCATTCGAATGGCTGTCTCCTGCGTTTTATTACCCTGCTCTCTAGTATAATGTCTGCTAAACAGTTATTTACAATCAGAAACTTTCCGTTGTGTCCCAGACGCAATAGCTACCGCTCAGTTGCTTTCGGATTGTGTCGCAACATGTGATATTATAATTTATTGAACCTCTACATAGTGGGTTCCAACTCATTTTCCCTTGCTGCCTTAGCATGAATGATGAAACGGCAGGCAGAAATACGATCCGGAGAAGAGATCGTATCTCTCCCTGAGGTCATGAACTCCTGGACAGCGGGTTATCGTCAGCTGGATAAAACTGAGATGTTTTTTGTACATGACTGTACCGATCTAAGTAAAAAGTATTTTTGCCAGATAGTGAATAGAAGTTTATTAAGAAGTTCTTTGCTGAATATATCGAACATAAACATATAGTACATAAATATCAGATGTTGAGTGTCCGTAACACTAATAACCTAACCTATATACAAATGAATAATTGTCCTTAAAAGTGCTAATTTTTATTATGTCCTCCTTTCTTTATTTGTGTATTCTCTTTTTTTATAATTTCAAACAGTAAAAAGTACAATGGATGCTGATTTGTTATTGTTTAATATGGATTGTAATCCTTTTATGTTGTAAAACGTTTAAGCTCATTCTTAAAAGCCGAACAATTCTAAAAATCTCTCTAAATGTTACTTGTAAAAAGAGAATGTTTTGGGGCTAAAGTTTCCTTCACTCCCACAGATGCCCGAAAGAAAACAGATTTGGCTCGAAATTAAGTCAGGTATAATAAAATATCCAGTCTGTATTGGAATATGCATAAATTATGATTTCAGTGATATAGATATGAAGGGGAATTCATAATATCAAGAGAATATTTCAATATGTATATCGAGTTGTTTAACTAGTTTTGAACTTTTTTATTAAACTTTTTCTATTTTTTTAAGGATACGAAACATTGCAAGATTCTGTTATTTAAAATAAAATATTCAGTAAACACTTAAAGCTGAGCCATTTGCAAAATCATATGAGAACACAAAACAGAATTGTTTATTATTAGTGTTGCCCAAATGCGAGACCGAGACGAGTCTTGGTCTTGCAAACTCAGTCTTGTTCATGGTCTTGATCTTGTGCAACTGTGTTTTTTTTAGATAGGAGAAACCTAACTAAGCCAGAATAAAAAATTAGAGGAGTTAATTGCAAAAGTATATTGATTGTACCATTAACATATAGTAACTAAGATTGTCAAGTATTAGTAAGTACTTTGCTCTTAATGTTTCTTTAAAAAATTTATTTTTCTTAACAACCCTGGTCTTGGTCTTGCAACAGTTAGGCGGCCTTGGTCTTGGTCTTGCAAAGTGCAAGACCAAGGCCGATTTTGGGCAACATTATTTATTATATACAGTCCATTTGATTGAAGTGATAAGCCTCTCACGAAAATTTAAATATGCTATGCCTGGGTTAAAGTCTGCTTATGCCTGTCTGAGTTTATATTACGTAATATAAATTGTAATGCGAATAGAATTATTTTGCTTAAATGTTTATGGAGATATATATAAATATGATATATTTATAATATATATTTATCTATTGTTTTATATAATAGAATTCGCCCAGCATTGAGGGTCATCGGTGGAAAGATTTGGTGTCCATTTAATTTCCTTTTCAGACACCTTAAAATAACATGTAAATTTTTGTAGATGCGTTATTCTTAAACGAACTCTGCAGCTCTTCAAAGCGTTTAAAATTCATAGGCGAATTGAATTAGTGTTAGAGAACTGTGTCTTGGGGATTTTAACATTTGACTTTTAACTCCCGTCCTTTTCCATCAAATTTGGAAGAAGAAAAAATATAAAATAGTGGTTTTACTGTTTCCACAGATAAAAATTAAATGAAACGATGAATTTTTTTTTCCTTTCTACTTATATGAAAATTTAATATCAAGAAACAAAAAATAATTATATCTTATAAACTACCCTTGTGTAGTTTATGGAATAGATAGAAGTATTTTTTTGTTTTTTTTTAAGAGATAGAGAGATAAGTAAGGAAGGAAAAGAACATGTCCACAGAATCAACGGGTCACCATTTCCGTGGTCTCGGCTATCTTCAGGGACCTTTATGCGCTTCTTATCAGCACTTATCTCAGGGAACTGTAGTTACTACATCATTCACTAGAAATTTGTTAATAAATTATCTCTGTTATTTATTTGTATGTAATACATAATATTTTTTTCCTATCTAGTCTATTAAAGGTTTATTACAAATCAATAAATGCTTATCTATATTAATGAGATCGTCTTCTATCTTTATTGAGGAAAGTATCAAATGAATCTTTTCATTACTATTTGTTTAGTAATATATACTTTATGATGGACATAATCTCATCTATCTTTATGATAGATTAGTAGTAATTTCACATAAATATTCAACTCTCGTACCAAGTCATTCTAAAGAGATATTCACTAATTATGGATACTGTAATATATCGATGAGTATCCTTTTTTCATATTGATAAAGATGGTGTCGGGTACTACTAAATTTACATAAATCAACTTTCATGAATTATAGAAGTATTCAACAGAATGTGTTGTAACAGCCTTGGCCTGAAACGACTGTACTCCTCGAAATAGCAGATAGAATTAGCTGTTTAATATAATGTATATATAATTACGATTATATATATATATATATATATATATATATATATATATATATATATATATAATTACGATATTTTCTTATAATATAATACAGCTGTTTATTTGATATACGTTTTCTTACATATTAATCGGTTAAAAGGAGATTTTTAAAAATACACCATGATAAACACCATCAAATTCGTAGGAACTGTACATGATTTTTTCGACCTACAGGATTATTTTAGTTATTCAATTGAAAATAAGTATAAAATAATAATAAAAAAATATATATATATATGGTTTATCTATGAGTCTATTGTCCAGATTATTTGGTGTAATGATTACTAGTGTTGCCCAAAATCGGTCTTGGTCTTCACATTGCAGACCGATTGCACTTGAAGGCCGCCTAACCGTTACAAGACCGAGACAAGGACTGGTAAAAAAAATCTATTTTTTAAATAAAAATTGAGGCAAAATAGTTACTAATAGTTGACAATCTTAGTTACTGTATGTTAATAATAGGTATAACTAATATACTCTTGCATTTAACTCATCTAATTTTTCATTCGGGCTTAGTAAGGTTTCTCCTATCTGAAAAATTACAGTAATATCTCTATAGTAATAAACTAATAAGTAACTGCAAGACTGTTGCGAGACTCTTACGCAAGACCAATACCATGACCAAGACTGAGTTTGCAAGAACAAGACTCGTCTCGGTCTCACATTTGGGCAACACTAATGCTTAAAGTATTGTTACATTATATATCATAAATATTTTAAATCTATTATCACCTGGTGACAAATTCAACAAAAAATAGTTATATGTTAATAAAAATAAAATATTATAAAAATTGAAATTATATGTTCCATTGTTATTGTGCTAATTATTTTCCCGTTAAATCGTTCAAGAACAAGGGAAGAGGAGCATGTTAGTAAAAAATGATTTATTCAAATTTTAAAACACTTGTTTATATTTTTTTAATAATCATACCTTTTTTGAAAATTTTGTATTTAAATATTCATTATCAAGTTAACCTTTTTGAATATTCACGTGATAATTTTTGTTAATACTTTCACAGATAAATAACATAGATAATGAATAACTTATATTTTTGAATAAGCAATGAAGTAATTAATAACAAATAAAAAAATAAGAAAATATAACAAGAGATGATAATGCATCATTGAACCAAAACATTTTCTACATCTTCTGTATTCTGTCAGTCACAATCTGAGATCGGTTAAATGATTTTAATCTTGGTATTAAAGATGAAATTCAAGTATTTATTATCCAGAAAATTCTTCCTTGTATGTAAACTCATTCGATTGAAGAATTTAGTTTTAAATATACATTTGATAAAACATCTTATAAAAACTGGTTTAGCCTGTTCTGTTGGTCTGAGTCGTAATGCTGTCTTGTAAGGATTGATTTTTTTCAAAAATATATATGCTAATTCTTGTTGAAAATAAAACTTATTGACCACTAAAAAATATCCTTGAGCTTATCGATCATATGTATGGAAATAATAGATATAAAATTTAATTTAAATATACATATATATACATATATACATTTATGATTTCTGAAATAGATCACAATTATATTTTTTCATGAAGAATAAAAAATAATCAACGTCTCAACGCTTCAATTTTACAACCTCTGCTACTAAGTTCGAATTATTAACTATTTTAAAGTTTATACAATAAAATAGAAAATAAACTTTATTTTGGGACGAGGTCCCTTAAGAATTATAATATATTTATTGTTAATTAAATAAAATTAATTAATTAAATTAAAAACAATGTACTTTGAATAAATAAATTTAATCGGTCAGCTAAATCAGTGGAGATTCCTTCTGAAACGTTATGCCAGTGTTGGTACTGTTAATGTTAAAGTGCGTTTAGACATTTCACAAACTATGGAAACATACTTATTTAACTTAACTTAACAGCGACATTATTGCTAAACCAAACTATTTATTTTATTTCTCTTGATACTAAGCAGATGAAAAATAACAAGAACAAGAACCAAAAATACTAGGATAATAAAATTACCATTTATATATTTGTCTATCCCATAGTTTGTGGAATTTTTAGACGCACCATTAGGGGAAACAAGTCCAGGGAGTGATTAGACTTTTGTCTTATACAAATTTTAAAGAAGTCAAACTATTACTTGAAATTTTTCTTTGAAAATCCTAAAAAAATATATGTAATTACATTAATATTCATGAACCATTCCCGCAACGAAGTGAAAGAAGTTGAAGTGACGATTCCCAACCTCAATCGAATTAAAATCATTCTACAAATTTAAAAAGATGTTTGAAAAATATATTGAAAATAAAACCTTAAAATTTATCATTTTCAAGATAAATCGAGATTTTAACCGATAACGATGGAAAATTATCATATGTTTATGTCTTTTAAAAATGAAAATATTCATGAATGTAAACATACTCGTAGAGCCATAATACTCACTAACCTTGATTTTAGCAGATTGTGTTATAACCTTCAAATAAAATTCTAAAAAATTAGTAAGGGATATGATAAGCATTCTCCTAAAAAAAAAAAAAAATTGTAAATGTCATTGCCAGATTTAGATAAAACGTAAATGAAGATTTTTGTATAAGTATTTCTGAGATCCCTTAGGCATCGCAAAAAATATAGACAGAAAGTGTTTGATATTATTAATAAGAATATCTATATATTTTATGTATATATAATGTATTGCTTTTCCGTTTTTTTTTAATTTAATTTTTTTGTTTTATTTATTTCTTATAATGTTATATTATCATTTAGTTGTTATTTTGCTTCTGTTTACTTATTTTATTTTTTATTACATATAGTGTGAATGTGATCTTACCTGCTTATAAACTATTGCCCAAGTGACAGAATGTTATATTATTCAATAAATAAACAATATAAATTATTATTTACTCTGTCTTGCCTTCTACATTCCACTCTTAAATAGAAAGAGAACTACAAAATCAAGGATCATGCTCTTATGCACCAACACAATTTGTCACAAACCAGTACAATATTAAATTACTGTAAGTACTAGAATAGGATATGTATCTGTTGCAAGCGTTCTCTCATCATCGTCATCATGTGTGGCACGACACCCCGTTACCGAGACTGGGCCTCCTCAAAGAGCGTCCGCCAGTTGGCTCTGTCTTCTGCTGCAGCTCTCCAGTTCCGTACACCAAGCAGGGTTCTCGCATCATAGGCCACGTTGTCCAACCATCTCGTCCTCGGCCTTCCTACCCGTCTTACGAAATGCAGCTCCTCCATCATTATTTTCTTTGGTATTTCAACGGTGCTCATTCTGGCCACATGCCCTGCCCACCTTAGTCTGGCCAGTTTAATATAGGTGACTACGTCGATGTCTGTATAGAGAAAACTGAGCTCCCTATTTTTTCTTTTCCTCCAGACATCACCCTCCTTTACTGGACCATAAATCCTTCTGAGGACTCCTCGCTCAAACACATTCAGCTTCATCACATCGTTTTTGGTCATCGTCCAAGCCTCTGAGCCATATGTCAAAACAGGCCGAACAAGGGTCTTGTATATGATCAGCTTGGTCTTCTTTGAGAGGTACCTACTTCTTAAGTGTCGGCCAAGTCCAAAGACACATCTATTGGCAGCCGTGATCCTTCTTTGTATTTCTTGAGCCATGTCATTTTTGCTATTAATTTCAGACCCAAGGTATATAAAACTTTTCACTCTCTCAAACTTAAAAGAACCTACCTCAAATGGAGAGTTCAGATCCACCTCACCACCAACTCCCATATACTTAGTTTTCCTCTCGTTGACTTCTAGACCAAGTGGTCTTGCAGCTGCTTCAAGGCCTATTAACGCTTCTCTGAGAGCCCGTTCAGACCTACCTATTATGTCAATATCATCAGCAAATCCAAGAAGCTGTGTCAGGCGATTGAAGATTATATCGTTGGTCTGAATACCGGAGTCTCTTACAGCTTTCTCCTCTGCCAAGTTGAACAATAGACAGGCGAGGGCATCCCCTTGCCTAACCCCACTTCTCACTTTAAACTCTTCGGAGTCGTCAGAACCGACGCGTATTCTACATCTCGAGCTGCCATGGTCATCTTGATTAGGCGTACGAGCTTCTGAGGGGGCAAGCGTTCTCTCACTCAGACATACTAAACGCATTTTATATATTGTGAAATAATTATTATTTTAGGGAGTTAGGTCATATACAATTTTAATAAACTACATAAATTTGGAGTTGATTCCTTTTATTTGTTAACGTTTCAATCCCTCCTTTTCTTGCACATAGAATGGGATCCTCTTTAGAGCTGGAAAAAACAAATAGCCATCATTGGCACAAAAACTCAAGTTTCTATATGCCGTAACAAACAATTTTTAATTTCATCCTACCTTCTTATCTTATTTATTGATACTCCAAGCCATTGGCACACCGACAGTACTCGGCCATCAATACCACCCTCCAGTACTTGTATCAAGCCACTGGGCCACAAGGCGCACCCCCGCCCCGGAAACCAAACCCCAACATAGGTCAAACAATAGAAATATACATTCCTTACCAACAAAACATCAATAATATATATATATATATATGTGTGTGTGTGTGTATTTTTTTTTTTAATTGAGTCCTTCTGTATCTTCTGAGGAAAAGATAACTTAAATAAAATCAAGAGATTGAAATACACATATGAGATATTTTTCCTCTATATAAAACATTCCTGACGTGGCTTTTACATTTTCTGGATACCGGAACCTTGAAAAATCACCGCAACTCTCTCCCTCTCTCTCTCTCTCTCTCACTCTCTCTCACTCTCTCTCTCTCTCTCTCTCTCTCTCTCTCTCTCTCTCTCTCTCTCTCTCTCTCTCTCTCTCTCTCGCCCCCTCCCCTCAACTCCTCATCATCTCTCTCTGTCTATCGGATTAATAAAATTCAAAACAGAAATCAGGTTTGAGGATCTGAATCTGTCCTCAGACGAACATTCCTCAGCAATCTCGGGAATATATTAGCTCCTTTCAGCCGTCTTCTCGATTCTATAATTCCACACAGTCTCATTAGCGTCGGATAATCATTTTATTTTCTTCTTTTCGATTTTATTTATGAGATTTCTGATCGCTCGTGATTTTTCTGGTTCGCTAGCTCCAGTCTAGACATCACAGTTTTTTTTTTTATATTTGCTTATATATATATATGTAAATTGTTTCGAGATTGATTCTTTGTCTTAATGTATATATATCTTCTTTTTTTACGGTTTTTATTGACATGCTTTTCAAGTTCTATATATGGATATATCTCTCCCTGAAAATCTGCATTTTTACATTTATATTATTATTTCTAACAATGGTTCTTGTTTCAGCTTCAATTCAACTCAACAACGTCAGTATACTTAATAAACACGATGGTTGACAGCGTGTCCCGACTATTTTCTATATTTACAATGTTAAGTCAACTATATAGCCGTCTCTATATTATTTCCAAGAATTATTATTAAACCAATACAATTTCTTTTATCTCAAAGAAAATACTGACCGGTTTACGTAATTGTTTATGTTTTGCTTTTATTTTTTCAATAATCAAATGGAAGAGAAAATTCATTAAAAAAAAGAAAGAATTTTTTCCTACTTTTTTTTTGCAATTTGTTTTAACAATAGTAATAGTTGAAGTCATAAAGAGCCTCTAATAATAAAATTCGGAATATTGGGAGTTCATTAAAAATATGGATTATATTAGAGTAAACTACCATATGATTATTCTTTGTAGGTTGGATAACAATCCGGTAACATTGCTATTCAAGAATGATTATTCTTGTGCAACCATAGGCTTTCGGATGAATCAAAGTCATACTGTGAGGAAATTATTAGTGAGTACTTAACAGAGATTTGTCTGGTCAAGATATATGTTTCTGGATAATAATGAAAATAAAAATAAGGCATCTTCTCTTGTCATAATGTTCTCAAGAATTAAATCGAATTGACCTCATGTGGGAAACTCTTCAAAGAAGGATATCTGTACAAATACGCAAGCCTAATTACTCCAACCGATGATTGCTAAAAAAAAAAAAATGGGATGTAGAGGGAAATGAGAAGAATTCAATTTTTTATTTTAGTTTTTTTTCTAATATTAGTGCTCAATATTCCCTAATTTGGAAAAAAAAAAAACTCGTTTTTATCTTCTTTTGTCTAGTCAACTCTTTATCTCTCCATTCAACGAAAAAGTAGCGAGGAAGTAAGTTTTTGAGCTTTAAATTTCCTTCAAAATATATCTTATATATTATTTTAATTGTATGTGTAATTTCCAAGATTTTGAAGAATAAACTTTTGAATTCCGTATTTTTCGATATTCTGAAATGCTAAATTTGTGTATAAGCCATTATTTACGAATTTATATATAGTATCTATAATCAATATTCGTAGCACTTAAATAAATAATATGTACCTTATAATTTACTATATTTTCCGGTAAAACTAAAACTTCTCTAAGCGTAATATTATTTGATATTATTGAATACTATTCTTAACTTAGACAATCCAACAGAAGTACTTCAAAAGCTTCATTTCTCACCTTTTTTGGCAATTCAATGACTAAATATGTGATGAAATATTGACAGTATGTTGTAAAAGATTTTTTTTTTTTTTTGTATTTCTTAATAATATTTACAACTGTGTTAAATAAATAATTTAGTAAATTTGAACATATGGATATAATGACGTGAAAACACTTGTTGAGAAACTATCCAATGGCACTGTATGGCACTCTAATACGAGACGGAAACCACTGAATAGCTAACGCGGATTCGCAAAGTACCAGTACCAATACTATATCCCACTCCTATAGTTTCTCATCCTTCAAGCGTTTTTCTCATCATCCTCAAGGGGGGAGGGATCCCCTATTCAAATGATGCAGTTATTAGAGGATGGCCCTGTTCTATATTTATGATCATAAAAAATTCAGGAGTAATTCATTAATATATTAAAAAGATAAAAGCTCAAAAGTTTTTTTAAATTTATTTATTTGATATTTACAACTGTATAAAAAAAACACATCTAGTAAATTCGCACATGGATTTAATGACATGAAACACATGTTGACATGTTGAGAAACTACCTATTGGTAGCACTCCAATAACATGTCTATATTAGGAGATCACGTGACCATCTTCTTTTCAGACCCCTCGGAGGGTTATCAGGAATTGAATAGGAAGCAAGGTTAGAAACAAGAGGGATGGGATGGTTATGAACTTTATTATGGAAGGATAGGTATCTGGATTGGACCAGATCTGAAACATAAGAAACATTAAGTTCATTATTGATGGTTTTATTTGTAACAAAGTAGGGAGCATTGAGGATTTTAAGAAGGACTTTGTATTGTAAGGATTGGATACTAGAGGAATTCGATGGTTTAGTGGAGCCCCATAGCTCAACTCCGTCAGTCCAAATAGGGCTTATTATAGCCATGTATATGAGTCTTTTGTAATTAATTGGAAGTTTAGAGCGTTTGTCTAGTAAGTGCTGAAGTAATCGGAAACGTCGAGCGGTTTCTTGTCGTTTCAGTCTGTTATGATTGTTAAAAGCTAGAAGAAAAAAAATATGCTTTTTCCTTGACTGAACTACAAGACTTTTTACTTAACCTTTGCTACGAAATTCCTATGAAAACTAACGATAATATCATCAACAGAATGTAAATGAGACTCAAGGCTACTATGGAGCAAAAAGAAGTCTTCAAATAATAATATTATTTGACCATATTTATATAAATGCCTAGATAAGTATTAAAACAACTAGGTTCATTTTACAAATTTTGTTTAGTGAAATTCGGAATCAAAACCAGATAGACTTAGACAAAGAATTTTCTAGTAAGATGGAATAAAGTGGACAGCCTTCACAAATACAGACAGATCTCCTGCGAACTCGTGACCGGACGGACTGACCCCTGAAGATAATCACAGAGCGGGCGCAGATTACAGGCTTCGGACTTGGATCTTATGGTCTATCGACCCAGCTTGTTTGGCTATATCTGTCTCGATAAGTACGTCTCAAGGCTAGGTACTATCCCTGTTTACCGTCTGGTAATGGGCAGGTTGTCTGCTACGGACATATCAACATTATCAACGTTATCTAGATATATGCTACGGGAAAAGTTGTGTGTATATATCTGTGTGTATATGTGGGGATATAACAGACGATTCAAGATTTCACCCAATAGAAAAAATCTTACGATAAGATCTCAGTTTTAAAATTGAACTATTATTTTGAACTTGTGGGTGATATGAGAAAATATTATTTTTGGGATAAACACTCCTAGTCTCTTAAGAGAATTTGAAGCAAGGCTTAAACGGTTAATAAATTGTTTTGTAAGATTTTTTGTTTTCAATTCGCCAGAGATACGCGTGATTGATTGAACTATAATTTTGAAAATTATCTTGCCCTTTAGGTGATAAAAATAAGCACATACTTCAGAAAAAGTCAGGAAAAAATAAAACTTTATTTTTATTAACGCATAGCACAAAAAAGTATACAATTTGTGGTGGATTAACTCCATTTTTGAGAAACCAAATAAAAAAAAAAATCCAACCATTTTTACCATGTACCAAGATGCAGCTGATTATAATTGGTCTATTAATTTAAATGTGTCATTGAAATCCATCTCGAAAATAAAATTAGTTCCTTCTCTCATGATACATTGTTCTTATTTATTTCTATATTATATTGTCATATGATCACTTAACAGTACATTTTGCGAATTATTCGCACGGCCACGTAATTTCTTGTTTTGTTTTTTCCTCATCGATTTCTTTATTTATTCTTTGTAAAGACATGTTATTAGTCAATTTTAATGTATATTTACACTAAAGTATATGCCTCACAGGTCAGAATAATACAAATCAAAATTAACTTCTGACAATTATTTATTTGTACGTTTCAGGGAATCTGTGTTCTCCTCCTCAGCAATCTAAATAAATTATATACCAATATATTTTAGATTCAATACAAAAACCAGTCACAACTACCAAAAATAAAATACTCAACACATAAAAAAAAGTATTGCCATAATCGTTTTAGTTGCATATCAAACTTTGAACCAAACGTATTTCATTATATTGAATTACCCAATATTTTTTGGGACAATAAAATGTTCGTAATTTATATTTTTAACAAGTTTTGTAAAATAATTTATATTCATTTGAAAACTGTTTTATGTGTTGTATATTTTATTTATTGTAGTCATGACTGGATTTTACATTGAATCTAAAATGTATTGGTTTATAATTTTTTTTAGATTGTTGAAAAGGAAGACACAGATTCCCCCAAACGTACGAATAAATAGTTATCAGAAGTTAATTTTGATTTTTATTATTCTGACCTGTGAGGCACATACTTAAGTGTAAATAGACATTATAATATAAAGGTCAAACATTTTAAATACTATGGATTATCAATTTTATTCATTATACTCTGCTGATATTTCTGTGATATTAATCAGTGTGTAATTTATGAATTATAAATACATATGTCTTTTCAACGATATAGCAATCATTGAACAGTGGAAACAGTCGGTCTACCACCTGCCACTTGGCGCCACACGCAGTCTTGAACTAACGAACGGTTGCGTAGCGCCGTGTATCGGACGTAATGGTACAGCAGACCTTCAAGCAGGTGCGTCCCCTTCCAATACCGGAGGGGGCTTTTAAGATAACTGTAATGGATTCCTCGTCTTTTTATCATGGCTATTAAATTTTTCTCGATGGCTATTAACTTGAAATAAATAAAAAAATCTAAAGTAGACGTATCTGTGTAGGGTTAACTATGCGATCTCCATTTTATTTAATGATTATGATAGTTTATAACCAATGTAACAGTTATATTTAGTTAACATGTTAACAGGGGCGGGACGTATAAATAAAACGATTCTATTTATTTGTAATTTTGTATTTACTTTGTGCTTTATATATAAATAGGCAATAAGCCAGTTTCCTCAAAAACACATGTACGGTATCTCGGACTATACTTGGACAAAAATACAAGAAGATACAATAAACTCCAACACATTTGCTTGATGCGTTGCAACGCAGTGGCAAATTTAACTAAAACAGTGGCAAATACAAATAAAAAATATATAAATAAACGAAAAAAATATATATTTCATAGTCTTCCCAATATTACGACTTTTGTCCAAAATAATAATATGAAATTACGTCCTCCGGGTGTGACGTACAGACACGTCTTAGTGGAAAGAGTTCCCGCCCGTTATATGATGCGTAATTAAAAAGGGAATTTCCCGGTTAACAGGTTAATCATTTATCAGGTAATCATAAGATTGAAGAAGGAATCTTCAATCTTGTAACTGAAGCACGAAGGTTCATACTTTTATATATCAAGTGCAAATTTGATCAACACATTTTATATCTGCACTGAAAAAAAGCTAAAGTTAATCATAAAAAAAAAAATTGAAGATAATATTTTGAAGATAATAGTTTGCATAAGTTCTCACATATGTACTTTATTTCTAATTCTATCCTCGTTATTATTTATATACCTACTCTTCATTTACTTTTTATCCATTTTTATTATCTATGTTTTTGTAATGTACTTCTGTCTTTGTACTGCACACATATCTTTTGTGAATAACATATTTCTTGTACTTATGCTTTAATTTTATCTCTGCTTATCAAGCTTGGGTCAAAACACGGTCCTAATCCTTCTTTCAGTATTCAGTATCTGTATTAATATTATTAAAATATATACTTTTAAATAAATATATAATATATTCTTTGCTGAAATTCACCCAAATTTACGTTTTTGCTTAAGTAATTTTGTAAATTATTCCGTTCTTCTAGTCTTTAACATTTTTTTAATTACAGAAAATTTACTCATCATGCAGTTTTTATTTGAAAATATTGTTAATTATTCTCATATCTAAAAAAATAAGTCTGCCAAGTAAGGTCAGTATAGCTTCTATTTGGTTTTTTGGGTTTTGGTATATGTTGGATATGGGACCATTTAGACACCAATCCGCACTAAAATTTTCGTGAAAATCGGATAAACGGTAGTAGGTGATATGCCGGGTACATGTAATCGATTTGACTACAGACTGATAATCCAAATTTGATCCTTAATGTCTGAAACGTTGAACGCGAGTGGAAGTTTTCGTTCCTGAGCACATAATGTTTATAATCTCCCGCTCGAATACAAGCTTCCCTATCTTCGGTAGTGAGGGAGCAAAAATGAATATTTTTTAAAATTTACAACTGTATAAATAATTTCAACTAGTAAATCTTCCATAAGCATGTAAAACATTATTTGAACTTGTGAAGAAGCGACCCATTGGTAACACTTAGATGATTAATTTGGGCGGTCCCTTGGCCATCTTCTTTTCTCGTCGGAGGGTTGTTAGGAATTATTTCGGATGAAAAGCTGTGAATCAGAGGATTAGGGTGACCGACGAGTTTGAAATTATAAGTGGAATATAATTCGAGCTAAATCTGCAACAAAGAGGGTATTGAGATATTTATAGGTAATTTTATTTGTATCATAATAAGGAGGTTTGAGGGTTTTATGGAGAAGTTGATGATTGTGAAGCCCTAAAGCTCAAATCTATATGTCCAAAAGGGCCTGATGATAGTATTGTATATGAGTATAAAAAAGAAAAGATTAATAATAATAATTAAGAAAAAATTCGATGCGTAATTTTTAATAATAGTTATTAATATTTTAAGAAACAACTTTGAAAGGGTATGGTTCGCATTGCATGTTTGTTCGCACTACTTAATACATTTTTGTTTTTGAAAAATAGATAATATATGTTATGTGAATAAACCTGATGCAATTGACGAATAATGAAGGTATATGTTATGTGTATCTTTATTTTTTATTTAATTCATTTTGGTAAGCTTGACATGAAGAAAAATGAATATTGAAATTTGTACAGTACATTATTTAGGAACGCATGGCTGAGTTCATGTCAGAAATAACTTGTTAATGAAAGAAATTGACCTAAAGAACGCAGTTAGGCAACAACTGAGAATAGATTATCTTGCTCGTACACGTGTAGTTTTTTCTAGTTTAAGCTAGTTAATTATTCATTTTGAACGTGAGGTTTTAATTATTCCTTAATATTTTACCCTACAATTCTCCATGTAAATATTCTCGTTCATAAATTATCATTATGTTTTTATTTATTGTTATTTATTTCTGATTAATCTAAAATTATCTGTTCTTCGTCTGGAGTGTTAAATAGGCGACACATGTGTTGTAATTTTTAAATGATAGAAATCGAGGATTGTTATAACTTAACAGAAAATTTAAAGTGGGATATTCGATGAAAGTTTCTGCCCCAATAAACAAATATGAAAAAAAAAAAACAGTAGGGTGTGAATCAAGCTCAAATGTTTTAAAACAAAACATTTCATGCCGAATGTACTAGAGACATAAATTGACTTATAAATACAAAATATTATTAAATTCAATCTATACAATAAATTTACATCTTTAGACAAACAAGTTTTCCGCTTTTGTATACATGTTTATTCATGTTATCTCGGAGAAATCTTAACATACATAACTTACCTCTACCAGTTTGTAATCCTTTAGTATGGTGAAATTTGAGTTTACCTTTATAAGATTCGAAAACTGTTCGTAGAAGTCATAGCCCGTAAAATCGCTAATATATACCCAATTTGGCAAGTGCACAAGCTGGTTCGCCATAGGAAAAGCGCCACACTCTGTGCATTTCATTGGCACGAGTTGGTCTGGCAACGACAAACAATTTCTAAACGCAATCTCGCCAGATTTACATCGTAAAGCGATCCATTTATTTACGTAACCACTCACCTATTAATTGATTTACTTATCGCTTGTAAAGCTAAATATTATATAGATCCAGCATTATAGATGTCAATAATTGGAATCATTGCTAAGTCTTGATTAAGTATAATATTAATTATTTTTACCCTTCGTCTTAAACTTACTTCATACTTTGCTAAAGTATCTTTTCACAATATTTCACTTATCCTCGTCGAACAGTTCCGTTACCAATTAGCTTCTTGGCAGACTTCTTACTTGAAATCCTCAGTCTAGATTAAAAAGACAAGAAGCTGCTAATAGATTCCGATTACTGCAACACTTACTCGACAAAATCTCTAAACTTCAAATATTCTGCAAAAAATAATAATAATAATAATAATATACATCAGCATCATCTAGGCCCATTTGGAAATATTGAGCTTTGGTACTGCTAAAAATCATCAAATTTTTTCCGTATCCGATGCTAACAATCCACTGCCCTCCGTAAAATCCTTAAAGCTCTTTATTATTTCAAAAATAAAATTATTCATAAAGATCTCTAAATTCACTTTATTGTAGATTTGGTGCAAATTAGATATTCCTATTTGAATTTCAAACTCTGGTCATCCTAACCCATCCTGTCATCCAAAACAATTCCTGACAATGTTTTATATTATTTTAACAAATTTACTTGTACATTTAAAACATGTATACAGTTGAAAATATCAATAAATGGATTTTATATGTATAATATTCTAGCATCTAGATTTAAAGTGCCTAGTATTTGTTTTTAGTGTTTAAATAATTCATTTTAATATTTTTACTAAATGTAATATTTATTAAGGAAAGGTTTTGCTATCGTGAAAATCGATTCTGAGTTTCATCGGAAATACACGTTTTGAAATTCCCTGTATCCTCGAACCATGCCCTAATTTTTTGTATACATTACATTTAAATTGATTGGACAGTGGTATTAATAGTACTAAGGTGAATAAGTTAAGACCATTTTAAATACTTCTATTTCTATTCTAAATTTTTTTTTATTCTAATTGATGTTAATTTATTTTTCAGGTGGGTCTCGCAGTGATATAACTTTAATTCCTCTTTTAGCTGTGAGTATAAAACATATCAGACCATCAGTTTATAAAAAAAGTGTTTTAAAAGATTCATTAGTAGATAGCATCGTAGATACAAGTGTTAATATTGATTAACACTCTTACCACCTCCTTAATCGAAAACTATGCTGCTACACATGTTGCCTTGCGTTCAAGTTTGGCTCTACAGACCGAAATAGCTGTCAGTGTAAACTAGGTTGGTTCCCTGCCCACTCAAGCTGAATCTATCGCCTCGGTAACGGATAGCAATCGATTATCACAACATATCGATTCTAAATATGTCTAGGGATTCGGTCCGAAAAATTTCTCTGAAAAGAAAATGATATTTTGTTTACTGTTTTATATTTATTTTTCCTGAATTCCTAAACATTTTCTGAAAATTCCAATAAAATATCCCAGAATATTTCAATGCATTTATTTTAAATTTTATTCTTTAACACTGTTTCTTATGCCGCGTTACATGGAGCGGTTGAATTTATTCCTACAACGGAGGTGTTGCAATACTTCCATTTGCAAGTAGTTGCACGTTAACACGCTGGTTCTTCCTTTTGTACTTGTTAAAATGGCATAGTAAGAACCTTGTGGGTAGTATTTATATTTATGTTTATAAATGTTAGATAAATCTTCGAATGAGCATTAGTTAACTATGCAATCGCAGTATATCTTTCACTTTCATTAGCTAACACTCAACCTTAGCCCTCCCATCATTTATAAATTTCAAATCAGATATTATAACCGCTAGATGTTTACGATCACGATTATTGATGTGTGATTTCGAAAATGGCATTGTCATATTAACGCTTGTTGAAATATCCGTGCGTTCGTCTCACCGCAAGTACGTTGCCTTTACAACCGCAGTTTAATGTTACGATGATTGCGAACGTGATCGTGGTTGTCGTATAACTCATCGGGTTCTGAATTTCTATTGGCTGCTTCAACATTTACCATCGGCCAATGAGGGTTTTGACTGTAATTTTTCTATAATTTATTATCCATCAACATCATATTGGCGCAGAAATCACTTTTATTCAAAGTTTATAGCTCATTTTACGACTAAACCCCATCGCTATTAAATTATAGAAGAGTTTATCGAAAAACAATATTGTTTCTTTGTCTGGAATATATATTGAGGGTTTATTTAATTTATATTTATTTTTTACTATAAATGTATATTGTCTTGTTTTCAACACGTTGATTACTCAGTATGGGTCATGTTATTATATGAACTATTATTCATGACTTCAAAAGAGCTCATGAGTTCAAATTTGCTATATCTTCCCAGAGGCAAGCGAACTGTAGCAACAAATTATTTTTAATATGTTTAGAAAGTTAATCCAATTCATCAGAATTATATTTGAATTAGACTGTTTTAATCAATTTAGAACACAGTATATAATTAAAGATGAATCTCAACTTTACAAACTTCAACCTTTATGAACTTAAAGCTTATTAGAAAAGGAATTTTTCTGAAATTATGGTAATTGTAATTAATTTGGAGACTTAAAAAAATACGATTAATGAGTGATTTTATCAAAAACAGAACTTAGCCCAGCTTAGCAGCTTGAAATACTCCTTTAAATGGATTTAACAAAGATAAGATTTACTTGAATTTAAAGTAAGTTTTGTCTAGTTTACTCTGCAGAAATTGTTGATTGCCTTAATTAAATATTGCTTCCTCACTATCGAAGGTAGGAGAGCATTGTATTCGTGTGAGAGGTTAAAAAAAAATTGGGCTCAAAATCGAAAATTTCAGCTCTCGTTTTACTTCTCAGACGTCAAGGATCAAATTTGGTTTAGTGTCTGTCTGCAGGTAGTCAAATCTATATAACGAGCATATCGCATAATACCGTTTATCCAATTTTCTTAAAATTTTCATGAATTGTGCTGGTTGGTATCTAGATCGTTCCATATCAATTTTTGTCAAATTCTATCCGGCACTTCCGCTTACACACGCGCAAACGCATTTTTTTTTTTTTTTTTTGTAGATATGCTTATATTGTAGAAACAGATTGTTCGATTCGGCTTAAAGTTAAAAAAAAATTGATATTGGTGAAAAATTTATGTAGTGTCAATTTTATTGAATTCTCTACCTTCGCTAATATATGAGCAAAAGTGTTTTTCTTGATACTTCTATATCTCTAAAACCGCACATTCGATTTGGCTCAAATTTGGAAGGAAGTAAGGCATTGGTAAACAGATGACCAAGTATTTATGAATTTTATCTAATTCTATCCTCTATTCCAAAAAAAAAAAAATGGTTTCAGATCAGGAAATGTATTATTTCCACGAAACGCCCATAGTTTAAAACTGCGTAATCGATTTGACCCAAACTTGGATGTAATTTGGTGAATAATATAGAAATTACGTAGTATCAATTCCATTTAATAATTAAAATTAACATTAATTTTTAACCAAATAATGGTTGTTAAATGTAGATGTCAGCGATCATATGGATTGGAAATTAGATTAAGACTATTTTATGGAGTTCAAAATATGGTAATTAGGTTTCATTCAAATAGTTAATTGATACTAGTCGATTCCAAACGTTGCATGACACTTACTGCCATTACTTAAATTTAGTGTAATTTTCAGTAAATTTAAATTAATTTTTACTTTGAGCCTGAAATAAACAACGGCTTGTTTGTGATTTTGTTTATTTCTATTGAAGTACAACCAGCTCGTTCTTTTTTTTGTTCTATCCATTTTACGAGTATCATAACATATTAAATATATAACGCTAGTGTTAGTGCAAAAGATCGTATATTAATTTTTACAATTTATATTCTATTATTTCTTATTAGTTATCATTTTCTATTTAACAAAAACATGTCTTGGTAAAAAAAAGCACTAAATGGAAATTTTCTGCGGAAAAATTGGGGCTTTTTTGTATAAACTTTTTTGTAACTCTTGAGGTCCGCTTTAAACCCTTTAAATATCTCCCTTTGCTTGCGGGATACCGTGTATAGATTTGAAAAGCTCAAAGATGGATCTTCCTGTCAAAATATTCAGTAATAACATTAGGTCCTAATCACCGTAACCATGATTCGACATCTGTCTCCATTATTCAATATCATTCAGACTTCCTCTTAATCCTTAATCCTTGTTTGTCAAATTAATTTTCAGTGACCGATAAACAGAAGAAGTTGATAAAATGTTGATGTTGAAACGCCCGTTATGGTGGTTGAGAACCCGCATGGCTGGGTTCGCGGTTGGTCTAGGCAATGACAGCTGCAGCGATGGGACCATTAATTATTGGCCACTGCCATTGTTTTTCTAACTTTTCTTAATGATAGTGTGCCTTAGCTATTTTCTCTCTGCAACTAATGTCATTTTTAAATTATTTAAATATTTTAAAAATTAAGATTTAATTTCTGTGATCATTTTTGACATTTTAATCATTTTTCTCACCAAATGTAATCTTCATTGATTTTTGTAGGAGAATTTTTTTGTTGGTATTGTCGCCTTTCGTCACTAAAGATTTTAACTGAACAGTTTTGTGTTTATAGAAATTAATTTATGTCTAAATTTAATTTGTGTTATTAAAATTTTGTTTCTACTTTAATTTGTTCGTATATTCACTTTTATATGTGCCTACTTACAAAAGGAGACAGTGCCATTTGTTTACTTTTTAAATTATAGGCAAATTACAAATTGTGAACCCATTGTATTTATTTTTTCAAAAAATATTAAAATCCACTTTCCCCACTCAACGAAAATTTGAGCAAAAAAAAATTATTTTTCTATTACTAAGAAAATTAATATTTGGTGGTTTTTCCACGTATGAAATACCATTCACAAATTTTTTCTCCTTTAATAAAAATATTTTAAACCTCTTTGCTCCTTCTGTAAAATTTTATGTGATTTTTGAAATAAATCACAAAATTTTATTGCTCCCGCCTTAATGAAAATTTAGAGCAAAAATTTTTTATTGTTCGAATTCAATTTTGTATACTACAACAATGCTTAATAAATCGTTGTATACATATATAGTAAAAAATAAGTCGTACAGTCATTCATTGTCCAATCGCAAGCTTCGAGTTTTTTTTTAGCGATACTATTTTCGTTCCTATCGCCTGATTTTGAATATTATTTTACTTACTGTTTCCCATTAAATTTTTGTTTTAATACCTAATTCGCTTGCTATACAGTACCAATGTTCTGTAATATTGGATTCAAATTATTTATTTTCAATTTTCCTTTTGATATATAAAGTATAAACAGGAAGACTCGTTGATTGACCACAGGATTTCTGCATGAGTAAACCATGAATTACTCTTCCTTCTATAAAAAAAAAATACTTTCTCTTGACAAAAAATTATTCGCCGAGGACGAATTTTGTTTATGTCAGTCATCTGTCATTCAAGTATATATGGCTTTTACGGGCGGTACGAATATAGCTTGATTACATTTTAAACGTAAATGTACTGCTTATATGATGTTTATCTTAAACAAAAAAAAATTAATTTCTCATAATTTGTAAGCACATGTTTGATTTGTCCACGTGCGGTCCCATTGACATGTAATCTTGCGAGACCATCCTCAGATAGCCAGAGCCCGGGTCATCGCTAGTTATCTCGGAAGTGATACCAGAGAGTTATGTCCCCATTTCATCATCCATATTGATTTACTTCTTGTATCCTCTTCTATATCACCCTCGTTCTACAGCCGATGGTTTGTCAGCTCTTTTGTTAGCTTATCGTCTACTACTGATAATTCACCCTCTTACCAGATACTTGGTGGAAAAAAGAAAAAGATTTGCTATATTATGCAATCAGTCATTGTAATTTATAGTGTGCTCCGGCTCCAAAGATCTAGGCCACTGTCCATTGATTCTGAGATGGTGACAACATCGTACGAAAGGAACCAAGCGAACGAGTAGACTGTCAGCTATAATCGTGGCATTCCTCTGGTCGATTTATTTGTTAGCGGTGATGTATCGATATAATTATTCACAGTTCCGAAGTATCTCCAGCGGATTCCTCTTTGACAAATCTCCTGGGTGACAGTCCACTTATAGATCGGGCTAGGAGGCCTTGATAGAGCTAGGGACTCTAAGGTCAGGTCGGGCACAAATAGAAACGCGTGCCGTTACAGTGAACTGATTCACACCCGTGCATTTAGCTTTGTTGTATTTATTCTCAGCTTGTGATTATATAAATAATTTCCAAATTCTCATTATCCGTTGGCTAAGTATTCAATATGTAAATACATATAAATAAAAAAAAAAAAAAAAAAAAAATATATATATATATATATATATATATATATATATATTTTTTTTATATATATATATATATATATATATATATATATATATATATATAGAGAGAGAGAGAGAGAGAGAGAGAGAGAGAGCCTGTTCATTACTGATAGTGGGTTTTATTTATTCTGTCAATATAATTAGTTTAGTAGGATATTATTAATACCTTATAATAAATGAAAAACTTTCACTAAGGATTTCATAATAACTGAAAAAAAGACATAATAACATAATAATTTTATTAAGGTTGCACACTTTAACATAGTACCGACGATATGGCAAAGTGAAAGTAATAATAAAACTATTTAATCCTTGTTCAAACCATTCTTATTTCTAAAAAAATGTTATTTTTGTGAATAAATTTATAACTTTACTGTCGTATCTTTTTGGCCCTGCAAGTCACTAGTTAAAATTATTTCCATATCCAATATTAAAATGTATGTACGCCATAACTAACTTAATTAATCAAAATGAAATTAACAATTTTACTAATTTTGGCCATTAGTTATATTTTTTCTTAATGTTTCTAGAAGATTATAAGTCTCCAAATAAAGACCAATAGTACCTGATTATTGTTTTCATTTTTTTAATGCCATTCATTAAACTCCATGACCATTCTTGTCTATGTCTATATAATGTACAGCTTATCAAATTATTGCATATCTGTTATAGCTAACTTTTTTATCTTCCCTTCCACGTCTTTTAGCTATACGGTGGTTTTCCCGAGCTATGGGAGAGGGCGGGGGATTAATGCTTGAGTTGAAAGCCCCAGGTCACGATCTCCTAATTATTTTGTTTTACAGCCCTGGAATGTTCCCAGCACTGAGACGCTATCTCGTAATTGTTTTATCAAATTATCTTTGATCCGATGTGCTGGGCAACGGCGGTGCTGTGCACACGCATTAGCTCGCTCGGCCAGCCCTCAAGAGTGGACATGCGACGGTAACAATAAACGTCAAGGAGCTGACTGAAGACGTCGGCGTTAAGCTGAGGATCCCCCTCGAAGGCGGACGTATTCCTGGCAGAACCGGATCAGCCTCTCGTTCCCTTATTCAGCTCAAGTCTTCTCTTTCTTCTTCCGAGTCGCTCTCATATCGGTCAGGGGCAAGGACAGCCGCTCTCTATCTCGATCTAGAGAGTATTCCTTTTTATATTGCCCTCTGCGTCATGAATACGTCATTGCTCCATAATCCTTAGCCACGTAAGAGCATTGCTGATAAATTCCTTTCTAAAAACAACGAACGATATTTCTACTCAAATTCCATGGAGGGAGTGTAATATTAACAAATATTTCTAGAATTTTAGGAAACCGAGATGCCAATGATCTTGCATAAGCAACATCCCAATATCTCAATATTAGCTCCAGTTTTACAAAAATCTTACATATATCCTATTTCTGAAGCGACTTTGAAATAGCAGTATACTTCTAACTAAAATAAAGTCTTGGTACCATCCAGCAAATCTAGAGCATCACATAAATTTATTTATAGTGAAAAATAATTATGGAAAAATACTGTTACGAAACTTAAAACTAACTCGATTTCTTATTCAACACAGTCTAACAAAACTTTTATAAAATTTTTTTATATTTTAATATAGTTGGTTAGGACTAATTGTATTTCTAATATTAAAACTTCGTATTTTGTTCATCAGGTTTTTTATTTCATGAGTATTTAAACGAAAATTATTGTATTATACGTACAATTTAAAGTAACAAGAAACTTCACTGCAATTGCAATTTCTTTTTTCTGGGAATAAATTTTGAATTTTGAAATAAAATAAAAAAAATAAGTATTTTTAAAGAATTCAGTTTACTCCCAGCGGAAAAGGAATGTGTTTGTTGACCAGTGCTGTAGGAGTGTGTAGACACCCATCTACCAATACCTCTGATCGCCACTCTCTTCTGATTCTACACTCCACGCCAATAGTAATGAGCATATTTTAAACGCTATTTAAGTCAAAATAGGGATCCTCCAGCATTCTGATAGTATTCCAAATAAGGATGGAAGCTTTGCATGCGGTTCCGCTACCTTGGCCGACCCGACGAACGGCGGTAAACAGCATCATTGCGACATTTCTATTCCCGACGATGTGCCATCACCTGGAGCCTCCGAATACCAAGAGGCTCCCACCGCTGAGATCTGTGCACAGAATGTTTTATTTTCCTGCGCCTTCTGAATCCTTCATCTCCGCTCACTAGGAATGTCCTTAAAGGCATTATTCTGAGAACTTCTTCACGTCTCTTTATTGATTTTGTTAACTTTTTATATAAATAAATAATGTGTATAGAAAGACAATACGTTCTATACTGATTAGCATAATTAAAGTGAAAAACGTCCCTAGGCAAATATTCATAAGATCCAATTCTACCCAATTCATAAGCATTTTTGTCTTCACGAGATACGAGATATTTCATACAAAATACTCATTACTAGTTATTAATGTACAGGTAGCCACTATAAATTCGTATTTCAATGCTTATTTTAATTAATTACAATATCATAGATAGTTATTGTAGGTGAGGCAATCAATTTAAGAGTGAGAGAATTAAATATGGCTTCGAGTTTGGTTTATCTCAAATTGAACAACCGGCCTATCGATGATGATCAATGTTCTAAATATTCGTTTTTTATTGCAATGAACTGTTGAACGAAATTGGCCAACTCTTATTTTCATCCTCTTCTGGATCTCCATCCTCTTTTCATTCTCCAGGGATTTCTGCCATGATTTTTTTAAATTTAACTTTTGAGCTAATCTTTATAATATATTAATGAATTACTCCTAATTTTTTTATAATCATAAGTATAGAACAGGGTCATCCTCTAATAACTACATGGTGATGCAGAGATGGTTGACCGTGATATAATATGAGAAGGAGTAGCTGTCGAGGATTCGAAAATAGTACCAGTACCAATACTACATCAAACTCCTATAGTTTCTCATCCTTCAAGGATTTTTCCTTTCCCCTTTTCAAATGATGTAGTTATTATGAGAAGGAGTTGATCGGGAGGTGCGTTCAAATAAATACTAAATTTTTATAAAACAGTATTTTTAATTTTTTCGCCGACGTTTCGACCCACCTTGCAGGTCTTCATCATGGCGTTGCACCAGGCACTGCAGGAAGCCGCTTTTTTTTTGGGTCCTCCTCTTCCTCGCCGTTAAGGCTATACGGGGTTTTCCCGAGCCAGAAAAAAATCTTTGGAGCTGAAGTCCTCCCCCAAAATTAAATCCTGGATCCGCTAGTGCTCTTGACTAGTTGCACCGATGCTCTATAATTTAAATCTATAACGATTAGGAACGAAAAGACTACTAATACGTAACTTTTTTTATTGTGAGTTATTTTATTTTGTAAGAGTTTTAGCAAAGAGATGAGGAGATATATCTATGGGTTGTCACTCAATATTCCTAAAATTATAACAGAGCAAGAATGTGAATGACACAATAAACTTAAAAAGTTCATCAGAAAAATAAAACTACGGCTTTATTACTTGAAAAAATATAAGTTTCTGGCAAAATGGGATTTCGTATAAAATGATAAAGCCAAAAAATAAACTATTGCTTTATAAAATAATATTAATTTTTTTTTAATTTTTCAATAGGTTAAATTATTTTAGGAATTTATTATTTTATTGCAATAATTGTGCCATTCGATGCCTCAAGTAAATTTGCTTCGGTTATCTTGGGATTACTACCGCTCATGAAAATAAGCATTTGTAGTGGCATTCTGGTGTGCTCTAGTGAGTATTTATAACTTTTCACAATAATATCTACTTTACAAATAACGTATAGTATCATTCTTTATAAAAACTGATTTAGACTTCATTTCATCACTGTCTTTGAATTCAACCTATTTGTTAAAACATATATTAATTTAATGGTCAGGGATTATGATACGTTATAATTAGTCCAACTTTGATTTGCTCGAAATAATGGGATGTGAAATATATAAGTGTATCAAAAATTACAATAAAATATAAAGGAATTATGGAATATAAACAAAAATAAAACTTATTTAATATTAGGTATTTGGTCCCTCGCGTATAATGCGATCATTGGGAGGGTGTTGACAATTTAAATATTCTCGCCTTTTTTATCACAAAATATCATTTCGAAGTGCCCTCACATGATTTTATCTCGAAAAAGTGTAATCTCGCTAACACTTTCGGGAAAACGAGTTGAATGAATAATAAAATTTTATTTCACAGTTACTCGAATCCTACCAAGAAATAATGCTGAACCAACAAATCCCTGTGTAGTTTGGAATAGGAATTATTTGTATTCCGGTTGTTTATTGCCCAACCACAAACATTATTGTCGTAAACTAAACAGATTTTTATCGAGGGGTTAGAGATAGAGGAACAAAGGAAGAGGGGTTAGTGACTTGATAAATTTTGAAGCAATTTCTTAGACGTCCGTCTCATAGATCTCATAATATGCCTTCTAAGTAGTAGTAAGTATTGTTATAATAAAGTATCTAATAATACATAACCTGTTCACTGTTGTTTTTTCTTTTTAAAAAAAAAATTATATTTTATAAAAGATTTTTTATTTAGTTCTGTTTTGCCTCTATCCCTAAGGTTAATATTTGAACAGTTGTTCTATTTCGGTTGCTTCGTCCTGGAGGATTTCTTCTATCTTCGCTACCATTCGTAGCTTTTCTCTTTGAGCAGTATAGCTGCTATATTCTAAAAGTATATACTTGACAAATCTGGTTACTCGGCAATAGATGCGTTAGGGTTTCTAGTCCTCTTAAGGAGGAAAACTCCTAATCTCCGATTCGAAGGCGCCAGGATATCACTTCTTCCCGTCTTGATTTTCGGAGTTTAAAATGTTCCTTTTATTTTTATTTATTTTATTTACTCGTCACATTTTATGTTTGAGTTAAATACATTAAAATGATTTAAAAGTAGAAATAAAATTGAAAATTAGTAAGATGGTCGCTGTATTATACGTACTACAGCTAAACTGAATATTAGCAAGTGATAAAATTGATATGGATAAAAAGGTTATCAGTTACTGATTATACCTCTAAAAACAACTTTCTATCTTCATTACTTTTGTTAATTTCTCTTTTTTTTCCGTTCATTATTTCTTATGTTATATTCCTAATATATAATTTAGTTTTACCATGTATTTATAATATATATTACGGGGCTACAATATCCGTACTGTGACTATTATATAAGTATTCTGTCAATGCATTGTATCAATAAGCCTTTAAGTGATTTTACACTATTACAATAGTTGCACACCACCCTGCGTTTCCTGGCAACCGAATTTATTACTGATAAAATAATACTGAGTTCGTATCGCGGTGCAAAGGGCAGCTATTACTTCTGCCATAAATCCCTCGTCCTCACCCCCTGGCTAGAAAAACCCTCGTATAGCCTAAAAGGCGAGGAAGGGGAGAACAAAAAAAAAAGTATTATGATAGTTGGTAGGTTTTCTTAAATCACTACTATTGCTTAAGCAAACTTATAAATAGGTTGGTTTCTATAAAACGATTTTTATGGATATTATAATATTGTTTTTTGTAGTCGTTTATTTAATCCAAAATTATAGCTTGTTCTTTAGAGTATTCTCTTTCTAAATAAATTCCCTATTAATTTTAACTGTTATTGTTTATATATAGCGTTCATTGGGGGATTTCTTTGTATAATGATTTTTTATTATTATTGTTTTTTCGCCATCACGTGTATAATTACTCCACAGCGCTGTATGTACGGTTGTATGTCCGCTCATACTGAAGGCTCTACAGGTTGGATCCGGAGGCTACGAATATGAGACAAGGAGCTTTACTATGCCCAGCCTCGCCAACTGCACTGGCACATTTAGATCCATGTATCAGATAGCTCGGGTGTATATGAATGGGCTTCCCTGTCTGTGACCCACTGAATCATCTGTGCCTCATATATCTCCGGCCTTTTTACTCCTCGTCAGAGTACTGACATGTTTTGGAAGGAAGGGAAATAATTTTTATTTATTTCGAAAAAATATCTATTGGCGTGCCAATGACTGTTGCGTTTCTTAGAAGACCGGAGGAGAAGAAGATTAGTTGAAATTCAATACGAAAATTTTACTTCATTAGGCGATGTTTTTAATGTTTTATTTACCCTGGAATTTTTCTTTTGTGTATTTATTTCATTAATAGTATAAATACACTTTAACCTAACAATAACAATTTATTAAACATGAAAGAACATAATTTGTTTTTACATTAATACCGTATTGCCTGCTGGTATATCCATATTTAGCTGACTAACTATTAAACTGATTATTAGAAACAATAAACATGATGATAGCAATGGATTAATACGATGAAACAACATTTTTTTTATAATTTTCAATAATTGTATACAATTTTTGTTGTTTGGGATCATCACAATTATTAACTCGTCTCGGACCCTATTTACCAAGGTACACTAATATACCTTTAACACTTTAAGGGTTAAAGATAAAGTTTCAATTACATATGATACTAGTAAATTTTTCAATTATTATCCATGGCTGTGATATTATTATTATTTTAACAAACTGCAGGACCGTCCGAACACTCTCGTTTCAAACCTTGCTTCCTCCTCGATCCCTGATGACCCTCCGAGGTGTCTGAAAAGAAGGTGGCCTCGTGATCTTCTTGTGTAAATTTATTATTTGAGTGCTATCAGTGGGTATTTTCTCAACAAGCGATTTCATGTTATTATATTCCTGAGTGTACATTTACTAGTTGTATTTTTTTTTATAATACAGTTGTAAATATCAATAAAAAAAAAAAAGTTATTATTAGTTAAAGGAAGATGGTCTGGGATGGCGGTCATAAATATGCTAAATAGTGGCAAAACTACTTTATTAAAAGCCAACGTTTCGACCCGACTTTGCAGGTCTTCTTCAGGAGTTTCACTTGGAACTTTCTAAAGTGTATTCAGTTCCAAGTAAAACTAGCTGAACACACCTCCCTGAAGAAAACCTGCAAAGTCCGGTTGAAACGTTGGCTTTTAATAAAATAGTTTTGCCACTATTTAGCCTATTTATGACCGTCACCCCGGACCATCTCCTTCCTTTATAATGCCACGATCAACTATTAAATATTCAATATTATTAGTTAACTATTGAACTGATTTAGTGAAAATACATAAAGTTATTTTAACGGTGTATGTTGGTAACGATATGACTTTCGTAATTGCAGTTGGAAATTATATCCAAAATACAAAATCCTCTTACAGTTTCAAAAATGTCGATATTTTTTTAATTATCCTCCTACACCATTTCGCAGCGTTAAGTTAAGCGTTGCAGCGAATCAGTATTATCACTTGCCTACGGTCAGTTTTAATAAGCGGTTAGTTTGTGAGGATTTATATAGGGGTTGACGATTTTTTTTTTACCTGAAAATTTAAGTCAACAACTCTTTTACACGATTTTCGACAGTTGAAGTTGATTAAGTTTTATTTGAAATGGTTTTATCATTTCATTAAGATATCACTCGACTATGACCAGTTGTAATAAATAATGATCTGTAAGTTTAGAGAGGGGTTGATTTTTAATTTTTCTTTTTTCCTGACAAATTACTTCAGGAACTCTTTTCACTCATTTCTGTACGATTTACAAAAGTCGAATTATTTTCTAGTTTAGATTCTATTGGAAGTGTGTGAATAAAAGTTCTAGTTCTGTCTTGTCGCATATATTCCTTGGCCCATTCACTTTCTTGGGACTTATCCGGGTACAATCGGAAGGCTATTTGTTTGGTGAACGTCAGGCGAACTATATAAATAACCTAGAAGAAGAAGCACTTAAGGAAGAAGATAAAACTAAAGACAGAGGACGAGGACCAGGTAAGAGCAGACGGGGCAGGTAGCCGCCCGGCTCCAGCTCCATTAGGCTAGGTCCCTTCCCCTCCAGCCCCGATACTCCAGCTCCAGTACTCCAGTAGTGATGTGCCCCTCGGTGAGGATGCTACGTCGTCGTCTTGGATATCCCAAGGAGTCTTCCTCCAAGAGTGAGTACACTCAACGATATATTTTCTAATCCTTTTTAATTTATTGTATATATCGTAATATACCATGGATACAGTACTGGAAAAATTATTATTTTGATTTATCCTTAGTTTATTCATCGAAATTGTAGTATTTTAAAGCTCTGGAAAAAAAAAGTGAATAAAGTTTGCCAACTTAAAATTTATTAATACGATTTTTGAATTATAGGTGTAAAATGAGATGGGACATTTTTTTTTTTTTTTTAACCTTAAACTTAAGCCTGATAATATACATATAATTTAAAAATAATTAAGTAACATGAGGGATTTAATGGATGATTTCAAAATAAAACAACGAAGTATTGCATATTATTGTTTATTTATAAAGTTGTCAAAGTACAAACTTCAGGAATTAAAATAAGCAGGGATTGAAACTATCTTAAGCCCCATTTTAACAGAAATCATTTTTTACTGTTATTTATTAAAGTTCTTTAAAAAAAAAGATACGTTAAATGAAAAATAGGTATTAATTGGGCTTATATTAGAGTTTAAATTTATCTTAAATGTATTATTTCGTTCTAATGTGCCGCATATTGGGCTAACCAAGAATAAAAGTCATTTTTAGATACATTTTTTGGCCAAATCAACACAACTTTCGAAATAAAAGTTCTGTAACTCTTTGCTTCAACAGTTTCTAGGAAAAGGTTATAGTTTCAAAATAAAAGAAAAATATGATTCCACTCATACTGAAACTGATTGAAATAAAAGTTAACATAGCATAGTTAACATTCTAAACTCTGAAAAATACTCTTAATCCATATACAAAAATATCCAGAAATTTATAAACCAATTGTTTCATTTAATAATGATATAGGATCATAGTTTTTTTAAAAATTATATTTGCAATTATTGATAACAGTGTATAACTTTTGTTCTCTCTTTTTAGTGACAAAACTGGCTTATGATCAATTATTTAGCCTTATGAAATTTTGATAAAATTTGTTCTCTTAACTAGAACGAAAAAATAAACAAATTTGAGATTTGAATAATTAACTGTAAGACTTACGCGTTATCGATAGTTGTAGTATGAAGGCATTCATGCCGCACACAGATGTAATAGGAAATTTGTCTAGAATCACCCCCCCCCCTCTTTTCTATTTTTCAGAAGTTTTTAATGTCAGATATGATGTGTTAGATATATTTATTTCAAAACCGTCTAGATCCTCCAAAAATCTTTACCAAAAGATTCGATTTCCTATCAAAAGTAGTTCCACCCCAGCGTATTTTATTTATTTTTTAATTTTCCTTTGATTGCCAAAAAAATCCCTCCAAGGATTCCTGGCCAGTAGGCATCTTACTCTCGCAGAGTTTATTTGTATAATTTGATAGTCTTTTCCAGGGATACAGCAAAATTATGAAAACATAGCTACTCACACTTCTAATAAATTTCAAATCGTCTTTCCAATGGTAGTGCATTCGTTTCTCCCACCAGACAGAGTGTTTGAAAGAATGAAAAAAGAAATAAAAGCAACAAATATTGTAGTCGAACCGTCGCAGTATGTCGAGATATTACACAATCAAAAAATCCCAATAAGCATCACTAGAAAAGTACATGAGGTAAAAAAATTTGTCCGGTGTCCTTGTTCCCAAAGAAAAGTTAGATTCTGTTGATGCTCTATTAAAAAAACATTATGGGGAAGACTGGAGAGGAATAGATTCTCTGGAATTTTACAAAGAGGTCATAGACCACACAATGCCACCTGTCCAAGATGACAAGTAAGATACTAATATGGATGTTTGCCGAGTTCAAGATATTAATGGAAATTCGTAGGTATAAAAAATTATAATTAGGTGTATATATTGTTAGAATTGGATGCGCGGATGATATAGCTTTCCTTCTAAGTAATCAAGAAGTGAGAAACTCGCAAAAACACTGATAAGAGAGGCAGAGCAGATCGCCCTACAAGTAAATGAAGACAAAACAAAATGTATGATAATAAGTCGAAAATTTCTTCACGATAACAGAATCTGCTTAGAAGGAAAATCATTCCCGAGAGGAGAACCATTCAAGTAATTTGGCTCCACAGTAACCTCACTGAATGACCAACTGGCAGAAATATACCAGCGTATAACTAGCTCAAACGGAGCTTTCTTTTCTATCTCAAAGGTATTGAAATTCCAAGAAATCTCAAACTAATGGTATACAATGATAAAGCGAGTTCTAATATATGGCTGTGAGACTTGGACACTAACCAGCACCCTAGAAAAAAATGTTGAAAGATTTGAGAGGAAAATCCTCCTCACGATAACCGGAGCGAGCTGAGATCAGGGTACTAACACATGGATAAGAAAGACAAATAAAGAACTGCTTACAGAAACTGGTCAATCAATATCCCATGATATGAAGGCATGGAGGTTAAGATGGGAGGGGTATGTAGCTCAAAGCAATCCATCTGGTAGCCTATAGGTAACAATGAATGCCTCAATAGAAGGCAAAAGATCACGTGGAAGGCCAAAAAGCAGATGGATAGATAGAATCAACAAAGATGCAACCGAGCTGCGTGCAGATAAATGGAAAGAAATAGCCCAAGACAGGCAGAGATGGAGCAGGCTTGTTAAGGCGGAAAAAGATCTACATAGTCTGTAATGCAAACAGAAAAAAAAAAATTGTTAAAATTAATAAAAGTGATTTGCTTTGAAAAATGGCTATGTTTTTCAATCATACGCTAACCAGAAATCGATATTTTCTGATCAGATTCAGGTTCGTCCAACATTTTAAAAATATTAAATGAGATTTCATAAAAAAAAAAAAAATCATAAAAAGTTGTCAATAATTTTTGTTTAAAGTGATTTGTTTCTATAATAACGGAAAAAAGGGATTTTTTTTCAAGTGGTCTTTTTTTGATTAGTCCTAAAACATTTTTGAAGATAGGTTTAACCAGTTTTGAAACCAACCACTTCGTAAAATGGATAAGTTATAATTTAAATAAGATATATAAGATTTGTTATATATTTTTTAAGCGTAGTAGTTGTTCGGCTGCGCACAGGTGATAGGAAACAATAAAATATCCGTGACAGTTGCACGATAGTGTGAGGGTGATACGCTTTGTTAATGCGCGGCGCCGTTCATGCAGTTTCCGCTACTTAATCAAAATACATACCTATTATCAATGTGTGTAGTAATAACGAACACATATTGATTAGAACAACTTATTCTACTACTATATAACGATATAATAGATATGATTTGAGTAATAATATATAAAAGGCCGTTGTATCGCTCAACAATGCGTGAGTCTCGTAGACGCAGTAGCGCAACAATAGGACGATTAGCTCGGCGTGACCGGCTCCGGCTCATGTGAAAATTATTGTGCGCAACCGCTCCCTTCAGAATAATTACCCAGTATATGTTTATATAATTAAATAGTCTTTAAGCCCCCTTCGGTTGTTTCCTTATAAATGTCAGGCTTTCCAGTCCGTTCAACATCATGGCACCACCGGTATAATTTAGGATAATTCATAAAATGTATAATTGACTATAATTATATGGCTTTGTGAAAGTAAGATAGGTGTAAGGCTGGTTATTCGGTGTATTTTCACCTGCTATCCCCTAACATCGTTTTAACAAAGCCAAAGAGAAGATATATTGTTTATTTATTTTTTCATTTCTTTATTATAATCATCTATATAGTGGAAATATGCCTTAAAAATAATAAATAAGAAGTAGTGTTAATAAAAATGATCCTATATAATTGACAGGAGTGGTTATAATTGGAAAATTCAAAACACACAGGGTTGATCCAGGTAAAGAATGAAATAATCCGTCAACGTTTCCGCGTTTCAGGCATCATTATAACAGAAAATAAAATAAACCCATAATCACATCACTCCATGATACCCAATCGCATATTGGAAGAAAGATGAGGTAACATAGTTGGGGAATATTATGATCAACCAGCTGATCAGTAAAATTGGCGAAACATATTGATAATTATACTATATTGAAATATATTGGTGAAACATCACAAACTTTGATAAGAAGTTGATCTACATCAATACGATTGCAAGGATATTAACAGAAATTTCAACATGAATTTGACCCGGGTCCTTGGTGATTGCGATATAACCGGAAATGAACTGGCTGATCGGGCAGCCAAAGAAGCAATAGCTGATGGCACTCAATGGATCCCTGCCGATGACTCCCTCATTAAACAAAGAACGATATTGAAATGAGAACAAAGGTGGTCAGCTGTCTCAGGACATAAATTGAAGGAAGTTAAAAGTAATGTCCCTCCATGGAAATCTTCATTCCGAAATAGGCGAAGAGAGGATTTCGTTTCGACAGGACCATCTCAAACCGAGTGTCAGACCTGCGGGCGTCCACTGACAGTGCAGCAGTTGCCGAAAGATTGCTGAGCTAATGAGACTGAAAGAGCACTTTTGCACTTTTCGATTTATCTATCAGTGTTTCTTCGGCTTTGATTGGCAATGCACAGATGATCGATAAGCTTATTGAGTTCCTAAAACAGACAACATTTTATTCCAAAGTTTTGAATATTAACCATTGGCACGAGGCAATAATGACTCCTAGTGGTTGACTTCTTTATAAATAATAAATGTATACAAATATTGTCTGTTGGGAATACTCTTTGGAATAATCATACCTCTGGAATATTGAGTATGCTATATTGTGAGTCAGGTTTACGATGCTGAAGTCATCATGCCCGTTAGCTATAGGCTAGAGCCAACGACAGTTCCTAGACCTCGGTCATTTTCCTCAGGCTAGGATATCATCAGCGGCGAGTTGGTTCTCCGACGATAGGAGTCAGTGCCCGCGGGTCATTAGCTATCATCAAGCGGTGATGACCCGCTCATCATCCCTGACACCATTAGCCTCCTTCTGTTTGTCTTGTCTTGGTGTGTATCTTGCAGCTCATCGAGCACTCGATGGAGTCAAAATATTTTCGACCTTTGTTTCCATGATTGGGCTGTAAAGGAATAGAACAGGTCAGCTAAGTTCTTGGGGTCTTCAATGTTGCCAGGTAATGGTCGAGGTAAAATGCCCTTTTCTTTACCTGTTCTCTCTTTCTCTCCCAGTCTTAAGTATAAGTCAATCGTTTACGAGTTATGTTAAATTTGAAATTATATCTTATACATTATGTATGTGTTAATCCGAGATCCTAAAAATTAAAACAAGACTTTTACTTATCAGTGACATGATACAAATATAATAAGTAAGTAGAACATTTTACTATTATTTTAAATATTATATAAATTAATTTTTTCGCTTTCATTGGTTTATAATATATAGAATTTTATTGTTACCACTGCTAACCAATGAGACTGGATCTTTTGATTTTTATATTTTTACTGTTTTTATTCCTCAATATGGGTCGAAATGGTGGCATTCATTGAATAGTTTTGTTTTTATTTTCATCTTCCATTACTATACATTTCATCATCAAGTTAAAAAAATAACATTAACTAAAAAAAAAATACTAAAAGCATACATACCTACCTACATGCCATACCTCTTTATTGAAAATCACATTTAAAATTCTTAAATGACGTTATTATGGTAAGTCAACGATCGGATTCAATTAGTTTTATAATAGTTTCGTTTATACTCTTGGATAAGATATTATAAAACGGTGGTATAGGTGAGCAATTAAGTGTACTTCTTGTAATTAGTTCAAGTTCTTTCTTTACCGTCACTTAAGATCTTAAATATTTCAATATCATTTAAACATAGTCGTTGTCGACTTTTTTTCTTTTTTTTTTTAGAGTGGGGGGAGGGGTACAACTCATTTTTTTAAGTACACAAAACGTCAGGTATTGGTTAGGGTTGGTCAAGAGTGGTGTTTTGGTGGCTACTGGAACTAACGGGGAAAAAATGATTCGGTCTATCCGCTTCTCAACAGATTTTGGAATCAGTATGTATTGCTGTGAATTTCGTGTTTGATTTTTGAAGGTTTGGATTTTTTTTGTCATTAACTAGCCTGGAAAATATTTGTCTATATTTTTATGTTGTTCTGAACACTTTTTTGTATTTTTTTTTATATCTATTTACATTTATTATCTAAATACTTAAACAATCACCATAAGCTCGCTTTTTAAGTTATAAGGCCTGAAATACAAGCGTTATAATTTAAAATGATAATATTTTGTCATTTTGGAAGGGCTTCAGCCCAAAGTCTTCCTCATCCTTGTGGATGCACTAGTGCTTAACACTACCTCATTAGTTTATTCATATTGAAAGATAACTCTAGGAGCTGCTCGCTATACTACAGTTGACCTTTGCATAATTCCAAACCTACAACTATCCATCTTCCTATAATCGCCATTCCGATGCAAATCTAGCAGACTGGTACCTAGATCTGGGACATGTGCGTAGATAGGGGCTGCATGTTCTCGTTCTCCTCGATCCCGACTGCAATCAATAAATACTCCTCCCCGTCGTCCTAAAGAACATTCCCTCCTTAGTGCTCCATTCCCTCCCCATTGTACCTGAGGTTATTAATTGCGCATTGCTCAGGAGTAACCAGTTATTAGGCTTTCCCTTGAGAACGGCTCTGTGCTCAATGGGTCTTTTATCGTTACCTCTTAGCCTTTATTGCCATCCTCTTCTATTCCGAATCCTTTTTATTGTAATCCATGTCGTTCGTTATCAAAACAGCTCGGAGTCTGTGTCTTTTTCTTTTGTGAGTTTATTTGTATGGATATGATTCATTTCATGGTTATCCGTTTTACGCGTTGGATATAATATTTTTTTTTGATGATGAGTAATTTTCATTATCAATTTTAGGGAATAGCAGACTCCGTTTCAATTTAACAGTAACATTTTTTTTTTCAGACCTCGTCTAAACGAACAACCAATTATTACTTTAACTGTATTTTAAATCATCCTGATTTTAATTCTTTAAAAATTTGAAATAAAACATACTTACTTTCTCAACCAAGTTATAAGGAACAGCTCTTTTATTTTATAGAATACTAAAATTTGTAATAAAATCTCAGAATTTAAAAATAAATTGTTTGCCAAATTTTTTCCAAATATAATATATAAATTATTACATGCAGGCTTGATAAACATTTATTTTTGTATTTTTGTGGATATTTCATTGTATTAATAGTAATAGAACATTGTTTTTATTTTTATTTTATTTAAATTTAAAGCAGTAAACAATATTTGTAAATATAAACAAAAACATCCATCTTAATTTTGTTCAATAGCCAAACCGTGAGGGACAGGTGATTTAATTAATATCAAAATGATGTTGGTAATTAATTTTAATGAAAACATTTTGGCAATAATGATTGAAATAAACCGAATCTTGTTTTCATACGGCTTAATCTATTTTTATTCTAAAACTGAGGAACTTTTGAGTTTCTGCTATTTTTTTCCCCTTTTCTTTTCAGTTTTTGCTCGATGATTGTATTGGATTCCACATGAGTGAATAAACAATACCTACATACTATATATTAAAATATTGTTGATAAAAAAATGTTTTCATATTAAAGGAAATGTTTGATTTTATTTTTTCTTTACAGTAGAAACTCAATATGTACTATAGGTGCAGTGGCAATCGCTCCCTCCCTCAATAATAAAAATATTTAGGGGTAAAGAATATCGCTTTGCCTACTCTCTCCTCCCTCCCTATTATAGCTAAAAAAAATTAAAATCAATTATAAATAAGTAACATGAATGAATAAAATGTGGAAACTACAATCGACTAAGAAATGTCGACTAGGCTAAGCCTAGTAATAGGTATTTAGCTATTTTAATTATACCTAAAGTTTACTTTCATTAAAATTGTCATTAATATTAAAATATAAATGGTTCAACTGTTTTATGATTCAATCACCCCTCATTTTTCACGTCACACTCTTATCATATCTTCCACGACAAACTAATCGGACCGTGAAAATCGTTGTATTTTTTTATTTGAGGTTGTACACACTGAGAAGACAAAGATAATTTCCACTTTTTTACATTATTCATTTTTAGCTTAGAACGTTCTAGAAATATATTAATATTATGAAGTTTATTTCCCCTCACCCTTGTGTTTAATCTAAACAAATACTTTATATATTCAATTGTATTTTTTTATAGGTTTATTTAAGTATACATAATAAGTAAACAAAAAAAAAATTCTTATAACTATACAAACATATAAACATATCAATTTTAAATATTCGATATTATATTTGTTCGTTTCGTAATAATTATGTTGAATTTTTATCCCTAATACTTCCGCCATTTTTTTTTTCAATCAAAATCGCAATTCTGGGTGTATGATATGTACCTACATATTATAATATAGTTTTCGTTATAGATAGTATATTTTAAGTCAAATACGTTCGTTGTTATTAATGAAGTAATTTTTTTCTATTTTATTGCAAAGTTTGACACTTTAATTTTTTTTTTTTATGTCATGTTAGGCGTATTTTAGGGTACAATGTTTTACTTTTGAATCATGTAAATTTGCTAATGAATAATCGATCTTAGTATATATTTAGATAATTATATTTAGAGACTTCACAATTAACATGCTTGCTTCATAAATTATGATTAGTTATTTATTGATTGGCGCAAGTATTTATCGACACTTGTGATTCAATAGACCAAAGCGCCAATACTAATACGGCCCTCCGCCTATAAATCTAGTTAACCTTGCACACTTCCTAGAGTCTCTAATATTTATTATTTAATAGTTTCTGTGTCTAGCATAATTACTGTTAAAGTACTCGAGAATTAATGTAATTAATCCAGCGTTACGTTTTCAATAGAAAATATATGATTTGAAGTATATATTTCGACATTATAATGCACAACTCGAGCTACTAAATCAAATCAGCATCACGTACAGTTTTATAATTACATTACATATTGTTATGAATATTATAAATTATTGACTATATAAAGAAATTTAATTAATATTTTTATTAATTAGTTATTTTTCTTTCAAGTAATTCCTATTTTTATGAAATTACATATATTTTTTTCTGACTCAATAATTCTTATCTATTCTAATTGAACATACTTCTGTACTTATTTTCATGGTTGAGCACTCTTTGCTTAAATAAAAATGAATAAACAATTTTACTTAAATTATTTAAATTGGAGGAGGAAAATAATTATTTCTCAATAGGTTTAAATAAATTATAACTTTATAAGTCTCTAATTTTCTTCACTATGTCTCCGTGAGGCATTTTGGGTTTGACTAATTCGTCTATAGATGTTGTGTTTTGGCCGTTTTTTAAAATTAATTTTTAAAAAAAGATGGTTTTACCATGACTAATCTGTATGAATTGTATTTTATTTTTTATTTATTTATTTATTTTTTGCCTTGTACTTGTAAACAAAGCTATTGTAAAGTTCAAGTATTGTGAACAACGCTAAAGGAAACCATCTTCCTTCTATTATTATATAACTATAAGAATGATCTAGGTACTTATTTCATCATTCAATATCATGTACATGTTTTTTATGAATTGAATTAGCTAAAAATATTTTTGAGATTTCAATGGAACTATTTAAAAATTGAAAATTTCAATACATTTTTGATTTGTTTATTTTTAAAATGATTGCTTATTAATCTATTTAAATTGACTTTATTGTAAAGTTCAAATTGTTGTAATATTCAAACACTAAATTTTTTGTTATTAAATATGATTAAATCTAGTTAATTTTAAAAATAGAAATATACCCTACAACTATTTTGCTACTCTTATCTTTCAGATATATTTTACTGAGTGAGATTAAAATTAAAATATTAAAAAAAAAATATCTTATTGACATTTATTGATAGTTCAATAATCAACGTAAGCTATTTTACTTATGGGTAGTAGCGTATCTAGAATTTAATTTTGGGGGATTTTTTTTAAAAATTAATTTTGTTTCATTTTTACTGTTAGAGGAACTTTTTTAATATTTTCCCTTACAAGTTATACTTTGTTGTGTATGCATTATTATTTAATATGAAAATATATTGTGATTGGTCAAGTATTTAGCTATTGTTTGTGTTTTTTTCTCATCTACCTCGCTTTCTCAGCTAGGCAGAGTTCTCCCGGAGTATGAGAATAATGCCAGGAGTTAAATGCTCTCGGTACCGGAACTCGTATTTATAATCTTCAGCTTATCAGATTTTTAGCCAATGCGGTCATTAAAAAAGGCGTTAACACGCTCGGCCACCCCGCCCTCTCACCCTTCAAGTATTTAGTTTGGATCATTCACAGTAACAAATTATTTATTAATTATTTTGGAAGGGCTTCATCCCAAACCTCCCTCCCTCATTATAGCATTATTAGCTGAAAACCAATCTTACTTCATTGGAACACGGTCTAATGAACGAGTACTTTTTCTTCTTTTTTTTTCCGGTAAGGTATAGGAACGCGAACCATGCCAAAACATTACTCGGAAGAAAATTGTACCGGCCTTTTCTGTGGGAACTGGAAATGGGTCTTATTTTTAGTTATTATTATTATTATAGGGCCGCGGGCTACCAGCTCGTTAATTATCCAAGCTAGGGGAAGATGCAGGTAAATGTGGACCATTACCAGTCGGTACTATTAGCCGATAATGCAGCGGACCGGAGAGCTATAGTGAACGATTTGTTTCCATTAAATGGAAGAGCCGAAGCCCAGGTAGGGGGGTGCAGCCCTCTGTAATTTAGCGCCGACTCTTCCCGCCAATTATCTTTGGAGAGGAGCTCTTTCATAAGGTTCTTCCTCTCTGCCTTTTGAGAGCAAAAAGGTTAATTTCTACAGCGGCTGTATTTTCGTCTGCCCGCTTCTTTTGAGTTCTGTTCTCACGAGTTCGGGATTCACGACCGCGTAGAGCATTTAGTGGCCCGGAGGTCTGTAATATCCCTCCTATAACGAGCCTCAAACAAGACTTCTTCTGATTGCTAGAAACTCTATTGACTTGTCTCGTAAGGACTGAATTAATTTAGCCCGATTCAGGATGTTTCGGTTTGCGTTCGTGTTCATCACTCACGAAATACTCAACTTGTAGTTTCAGCAAGACTTTTGACAACACTTACTTCTTCTAATCATTTAATTGTCAACCAAATTCGTTCATCAACTCTTGAAAATGAGTTGACCGCAATGTGAACTGAATAATTTTAATTTTATCAAATACACGATCCATTTACACACACTGTATGTAATATATACTGTAAATAACAATGTTTGAATTCGATAATTATTTTTTTCATAAATTTATGTAATAATTATTATATTTGATTTTTAATTTTAAAATCGTGCCCGGTTTATATGTAAAAAAATTAATTTATCTTTGATGTCTATTTAGTCGATTAAAAATAATTATCACTCACTGAGTGATACGATTTTACATAAATAATAATTATTAAATTGTGTTTAAAAAAATGTTGATCAGAAAATAAAAATCCCCTTTTAATCACAAATTAAATTATATATTAATATGTATACATACATTATCAATGTACACATTTTTTAATATTATATGTCTGAACTCATTTTAATTGTGCACGCGGTACAATATATATATTTATATATTGTAAGCCAAAATTTCTAATAAATTTTGGAAATAATGATGATCTGTTGCTGATTGTTGACAACTATATTCTCAACCTACTACTCCAGGCTCAAAATATTTCTTAGAAATTACAGAAAATTTATATTTTGAATTTTAGATAGTATTATTGAAGAATTATTATTATTATTATTATTAATTGTAAAATTTTGTTTAAAAAAATCGTCAGGGTATGTTTTTATCAGTTATACTCAAAAATAAAAATAACTCTTAATAAAAACCGTCTAATGACTTTTTTAAATTCCATATATAAATTTCGACCAATTTTATTTTAATATTTTTAATCATCGTTTTCAAACCCTGATATATAATACTGTAGTATAGATCATCTTTTCAGGCTCGTAAATTTTCAAACGAAAGAGAACTTCATGGAGAACTGATGAATCCCAATTTCGTTAATTAAATTTCTTCAACAACTTTAATAAAATTAAAAGAAATAGAGAGGTTTCAAAACCCTCATTTTTTCGAAGTCAACGAATCTATACGAGATACACTAAAATACACAGTTATTAAGACCCGGTATAGTTCTCGAACACTTAATGTTAAGATTTAAAAAAATTATTTAATTATGTTAATTTTTGAATAACAAAAATTTATTTATAAGGTAAGTGGAGGAGAATAGCTCTATGATTCTTTGTATGCACTTCCGATAATATAGAAACTTACTTGACTTAAGCTCTTCTGCACCTATATGTCTTGAACGGGTACAATAATGGATTAATATAAGCTCTGAGACAGCTTTGTTTTATTGCTTAATTATTAAATTGGAGAGATATTTTCTAATGGCACATGCTAATCACTAATTCAGTAACTTGTAACTAAATTTTTTGCGTTGTATTTCAATGTAACAATTATTGGGGCACAATAAATCTATTTTATTGATAATAATGTATTTACGATGATAATCATTCATTTTGAGACAAAAAATTCATTTTATAAGTTGTAAATATGATAACGGTTATATTATTGACTCAATTAAAATCACAATTTTTAAATTTCTCGTCCTTTGCGAAGAATTGTAATAATTCGGAATATATATATTGTAGTATTTGGATAAGGCCTTGATGAAAAAATATGGATTGTATATGGTAGAATTAGCCGCAAGCCATCTGTTCAGTAATTGTGACTTCGGTAACAGCTGCTGAATACGTCTGCCGTCTGCCTGTTCCAATATGGTTTGTGTTCTTGGCCTTGGAACACCAGGAAATATTAGTATTTCTTTATTTATTTTTTTACGTGCGCTAGAATTACTTATAACATATTTTAGAATAACAAATAACACTAAAATGACTTCCCATCACTCAAACCTAAAACTTCTCTGCCTCCATAACCTGCTTTAATCGAAACAGATATTTTAAATTGCTGTGATGGAAATCGTTTGTAGATATCAGTATATACATACATATTTTTTTAAACATCCATTATTGTTTAGAAAAAAAAACCGCACTGATTTTATTTCATTTTTATTGAACCCTCATACCAGACTGAAACGACAAGAAACCAACCGCTCGAAGTTTCCGACTACTTCAGCACTCACTAGACAAACGCTCTAACCTTTCAATTAATTACAAAGGACCCATATACATGACCATAATAAGACCTATTTGGACTTAAAAAAAATAAATAAAAATAAAATAATCCATAATGACCTGAATGTTCCATATGTTTCTGATTTGGCTCAATCCAGATACCTCTCCTTCCATAATAAACTTCAGAACCATCCTAATCATCTCGTTTCTTATCTTGCTCCTTCCTCGATTCCTGATAACCCTCCTAGGCGTCTGAAAAGAAGATGGCCTCGTGATCTCCTAATTTAGGAACTTTATTAGAGTGCTACCAATGGGTTGATTCTCTACAAACCTTATCATGTCATGCATTTATCTGTAACAACAAAATTATTTTTTTTTTTATTGAAGTGGAATGAATTAATTTTAGTCTTCATTAGACGAAATAATAGCACTAGCTGCCATGTACAATATCATATTACAAAAACAATAAACATTTACAACGCCCAACCGTGTTATTTAAAGGAGGCGCCATACAGCACGCGAAGAATGTCCGTCGGTGTATTTAAGTTCGAGCCTTGAACTGTCGTCACTTGCTTCTGTCTTGTTTTAAGTTTAGTTTGTACTTTAACACTACTTCAATACATTAATATTTATAAAATATTGTACTTTCCAAACTTTTTTAAAAAAAATAAATTTTACCAAAATAATTTTTTTTAATGACTATTTTTATTGAATTATAATACAAACTGCCACGTTCAAAGATAACATGTCTTAGAACTGTAACCATATTTCTTACATTATATACATACTAAAATATCAACAGTTTAAAAAAATATATACAGTAATTATGTTAAAATAAATAAATTAATCTTGGTCTATTACAAATCTATGCTATTTTTTAAAACATTTCTTTTTCCATAAAAAAGTCTCCTTTTTCATAAAATGTTTTTCGTTCGTAGCCTCTATTCATAACTTTTTTTTTGGCTAAATGGTTAGTGTTGTCTCAAGATGTTTTTAAGCTTTCGGAATCCTCGATCTTATCAGTAGAAAGAAAGTAAAATATATTTATTTTTTTGTTAATATCAATATTTTTGACTTAATTATTTTATTTGTTACAATACATTATAGTCGGTGGTACAGACCCCTTTTTATCGAATTATTAACATCCGCCTGAAACTTCGTAAATAGTTTCATCTCATCGTAACCTACAACTATTTTATTTAAGAAAACTCTTGGAATCGAGGCGTTTTCAATCTGGAGGGGAGCAAACTTTGTCTATTTAATTAGGTACTAAAAACTCGTAAATACCCATTTCCTTTCTACTTGGATCGTAACATAATTTGATCACGAAATCGATAAAAAAAGGTGGCCTACAAAAATATTGGGCCGATTGTCCTATATGACCTTGTTATTTTAAAAATTTGGGGGTGTATGTCACGCCAAACGGTTCAATATATTTGAAATCCGCTTTTTTTTAATCGATTTTGTGAACAATTATCTTACGATCCAAGCAGAAAGCAAATGAGTATTTACAGGTTTTTAGTACCTAATGAAATAGACAAAGTTTGCACCCCTCCAGATTGAAAACGCACACACCCAATTCCAAGATTTTTCGTAAATAAAATAGTTGTAGTTTACGATGAGATGAATCAATTTACAAAGTTTCAGGCGGATGTTAATAATTCGATAAAATTAGATCTGTACCACGGACTATTACGTCATAATAATGTTTAGAAGCTTGTGGTTACAATTTAAAATAATTTAAATTAATATATATATATTTATAGAACTGATGAAATAAATTAATCTATCATTATTTGGTTATTAAATAAGGCTATTTTATAAATAAATATATGAATACTCAAATTATTGTACATCAAATACAATAATAATAAAAAAAATTCAACATCAATAAATACTTATAAGTGGCACTGTTTAATTCAAAACCACTAATTTTTCATTTTTTTTTTTCTCTAACTGGCCAAGTGATTTGGCTGGATATTAATAGTCATTTAGACAACTAAAATAATTGTTTTTTATTAATTAACTAATTAAAAATAGATATAGAACATGAATTGCATAATTTGTTTCTTATATATATATATATATATATATATATATATATATATATATATATATATATATATATATATATATATATTTACAAAATTTATAGCTAACATTACATTATCATAATATAAAACCATTTATATCATATTGATTAGGCTTAAAAGGCCGTCCGAAAATACCTGACTAATTGATGTCGATATTGTGTTTTATCGATTTTCTTATATCGATATCATTAATTATAATATCAAGGGTTGAAGCTTTTAACTGTTACTGGTTGGATTTCAGAGAAGTGGGCCAAGAATACCGATAACTGGTTTTCCCTTCATCCCGGCATTCCTGAAGCATAATAAAATATTTTTGATACGTGACTGGGTTAGATTCTATCTTAACTGTTCGATTCAGTCTAAATGTCTAAAAAAAATATAAATAATAATTTATTATTCTGCATATCATATTGCAAGAATAATAGCGAATCGGAATTCAGTTGGTATTAGTTCATTCGTTTCTTGTTATGTTTCAATTTTCTCAAAACTAGAAGAATAGCAAACATACCAGGAGTCGAAAACTTCATAAACTTTTAAAAATAATTTTGATTTTAAAATTATTTAGCAAACTTTTTTAATAAATAAACTTTTCATTTGTTATAATTGAAAATGAGTGAATGAATGTTTACATATACTGGTGTTTATTTTGATGATAGGATTATTCATAGGGATATTGCTGCTATCCACTAACGGATCCAGGATTTAACTTTGGGGGGATTCAGCCCGAAAGATTTTTTTTTTATGTATATATTAGGATAATTACTTCAGAAGATAGAAAGAGACTAGCTACGTATATGAAATGGTTTTTAAATGATTCTTTAAGCCCTATTAAATGCAATTTTTTTTTTTTTTTTTTTTGACTAGTTGAATATTTTCTTTATTGAATATTAATACAAAATGCAATTAGACGAACAATAATACTTTTAGAGATAATTTTTTTTCTTTAAACATGGTTATATTTTACCATTTTTGAGAGAAAGGAGAGTTTCAGCCCGAAAGCCTCCCTCCCCCTCATACATCCGCCTGTGTAGATTCTATCATTTTATTTTTCTGAAATCTTAACAAGTCCAGGTCCATTATATGTGGGCAGGATGGCCGAACGGGCTAACGTGTGTGTACATCACCGCCGTTGCCCGGCAACCTGATATATGAGAATGGATTTAAAATGGTCACGAGTTCGCGTCTCGGTGCCGGGGGAGTCTTTTAAATCCTCGCCACACCTCCTGGCCGGGAAACCCCCGTATAGCTTTAAAGTCGACGAAGGGGAGGACCAAAAAAAGTCCAATTATTATCACCTCTCATCTTTGTTTTAGTTTTAGCTTTTTCTTGTGAATTACGATTCAGTGTGAATTATGATAATACGTAAAAAAGACCAGATGCGTTCGGAGTTCATGAAATACGGTGTGTCACTTAATGAAAATACATACAACAGTTGTGAAAGAATAATTAAAGGTGATTTTTTATCGAATTTGAATTACCATATATTTAGAATATATAATTGTATAAAACATATAAGAAATATATTTCTGAAATAACTTTTTTTTTTTTATCTAAAAACCTGTTATGAATAAAATTCAGAATAACTGTTTGTAGTGAACTTTTATTGAAAAAGTTCAAGTTCAATAAAAAGTCTACGTAAGATAAAAAAAAAAAGTATAAGTTTAACTTAAACCTTTTTTAAAACTTAGAAGTTAACTCATATTTTTGACCTCTGATAAACTAATATAATATGTCATCATTTTAGAATAAAATAATTAAATTACCTCTATTAATAATTAATTATAAATTATAAGTTAATCTAGAAATTATAAATTAATTGAGAGAGAATAATCTTTTATCAGTTTTTTTTTTAAATCAAGTGTTTTTATTTTGTTTATAATCTTGTAATCCGACGAAATGAACAATTATCAAGTTGTCATTAATTTTTCGTTTCAACAATTGATGAACGCATTTACTTGTAAACCAACCCAATTTGTAAACCTTAATTGAATTATTCTTTAAAAGTATTTGCTCCTCGACAGTTCCGAATATGTTGTCTAATTCACTATAAATTAATAAAAAGAAAATAAAAAAAGAGGAAGAAGAAAATAAATCTATTTGCCGAAAGTAGCAATTACTTCTGGGAATGGCCCAGCAAATTATACAGCAAAAAACACATTCTTCTCGAACCATTACCGGCCCAGGGAGCCTGGGAAGCGGTATTGGAAAAAACTGCTCCGACTCCAGGATTCCAGAGCAGTCAACCTGCATCCTTCCAGTCCCATCTTCCAGTTTGAGTGAATCGTTCGGACCAGTTCTGACCAGAGGTCAAAGGCTGGCGGTTATGAAAGAATTAGCCATTGAATTATAAAATATGTGCGCGCATAACACAAATTTCACTTATCGATCTAGCTATAGTAGAAATAGATATTTTCATATATAGGAAAGTGAAGGTCAACAATTATAGTCCGTATAACATTTAAAACAATTAATTACTTAACAAAAAAATATTGTCAGGCTTTTTTAAAGATTATATGTTAGCAAAATATGTGAAAAGTTCAACTAACAACAAATAACAATAGAAAGGCCGTGTAGAGACGTGAGTAGTTTAGAAGAGGATCGGTAAAAGTCGGAGGCCATCGGTTATTTTCGCTTTAAGACAGGGGCGGATCCACGGGAGAGGAGGCTTTGGGGCGGAAGCCCCCCCCCCTCCAAAAAATGGTAAAATATATGTTTATGGATATGTTTTATGGAAAAAAAATATATCTCTTAAAGTATTATTGTTCGTGTAATTACATTTAAAAGGACTTTAGGTATCACTTAAACACCATTTCATATAGGTAGTTAGTTTCTTTTTTTCTAAAGTAATTTTCGTCATTTTTATGAAAAAAAAAAGGTTTCGGGCTGAAGCTCCCCAGCAAAAATTAAATCCTGGATCCGCTAGTGCTTTAAGAGGTTCTATTTAGGACTAACCTTTATTTCTCCTTTAGTTAATTATCAGTCTCATTCAAATTTCGTATTTATCTATTTTTTATTTAGTTATAATATGAAAAGGTTAATTATTTTTACAAAATTAAAGGTTCTTTAGAGGAAGACATTTTGGAAATAACGAGTTTAATAAAGATCGATGATAAGAATTGCCATTTCTTGGCAAAAATGTTTTAAAAGTAAAAAAGTAAGGTATATAGTACGTATATACCTACCTTAAATTTTATTTTCTTACAACTTTTCGTTTACAGACTTTTTTGGCATACTTATTTTTTTGGACTCAGGGGACATTAAAATCGCAATGCTTCTTCTTACTTTAAATTTCGTAGCTAGGTAAATGAAAGTAAAAGTTTTCCTAATATATATTCCGACAATATTTTATGGTAAAGAGTTATTTTATATAATCCGGTTGTATCCCATAAAATGTCGCTCATGGAAATGATATTTAAATAAAAAACTGAAACAAAGAAAGGAAGAGATATATATTCAGATAACAATAAACCATACTCGAATATTTAATTCTAAGCCTTCGATGACATATCGAGAAATATATCTGAATTAATTCTCAACACGGGATTTGTATATCTGTATAATTGATGTATTCCGCTATATTTATTTTCAGTGAGATATGTGCCAGAACAAGACCGGGACAACAGCTTTTCCATTCGCACTGTCCCCACCGACTAATTTGTCACCTTTGTCGTGAGATATTGCAGCCTAGGATTATGCTAATACCCCGAGTTCAGTCCGCAACTTCGCTAATTTATTGTTGTCGTATGTTTTTGTTATTATCTCGTCCTCCAAACTAATTAAATGAATTCCCTATAAAGTCCTTGGTGCACTATTTACATATATGATCTGAAGCCCAGGCCTTCAATATTATTCGGGGACATTCAATATTATTATAAACACAATATCAAATAGGTCGTAACATTTCGTCATTCATCTGTGGACCTTTGATCTTGAGATAGAGATAAAATTCAACAGATTACGGCGAACAGGCTCAAACTTGTTGGATCTTAATGGGCAGCGATGAGCGAGCGTAAATCAAACAAATAATCTTCCATTTAATAAACTTTAAAAATAATTAATATATATATTTTTTTAAATAGGAACATTTACTCACTTTTTTGTTTTTTAAAAGAAAAAAATCTTAATAACTACTTTAAATAAATAATAAAAAAAAAACATTTTAAAAACAAATCTTTATTCTTATGTCGTTCGAATATTTGTTTCGGCAGTAATTACAATTTTATTTTTCTAAATTCCGGAAAACATTCCCAGTTAATTCACAAAAAAATATCTATCACATGATAAACCTCAAATATTCAATGTGCTATTCATACCATTATAATAAAATTGTTAGAAGTTCTTTTTTCACTTCAAATTTCTTGTCATGAGGTTGATAATAAGCTCGTATTGAATGTGAATTTGGAAATTGGCATTTTCCAGATATAACGAAGTTTAGTATCCAGCAGCACCTCTTCCTGGTCTTTATTTCCTTCCTTAATTCAGGAAAGGATGTCTCCCAACCAGCTCCTTTTCATTCGCCTCCCTCCTTATGAGAATGTCTAGAATGGCCATGTTGTTTATAAGTTGTTGTTTTTTTTTTCTTATGCCATAGTCATTGGTCATTCGACCATCCGACATCTTGCTGCCCAGTATAAGTTTGATTTTTTTTATATAATCATTTACATATGTTTTATTACTAATTTCCGTCAACAAAGCAGGACATTTGTTTAGGTGATCTGCATCCATTTTCGCTTGTTCACATAATTTACACCTATGTTGTTTATAAGTCTATTATTGTGTTTCGCCCAAATGCGAGACCGAGACGAGTCTTGGTTTTGCAAACTCTGTCTTGGTCATGGTCGTGGTCTGGCGTAAGAGTCTCGCAGTTACTTATTCGCTTATTACTTTAGAACTTTGTAATGTAATTTTTTAGATAGGAGAAACCTAACTAAGCCCGAATGAAAAATTAGAGGAGTTAAATGCAAAAGTATATTGGTTATAGCTATCATTAACATCTAGTAATTAAAATTGTCGAATATTAGTTACTACTTTGTCTTAATTTTTATTTTAAAAATCTACTTTTTTTTTTACCAGTCCCCTGGTCTTGGTCTTGCAACAGTTAGGCAGCATTGGTCTTGGTCTTGGTCTTGCATTTTGCAAGACCAAGACCAATTTTGGGCAACACTAATTGTGTTCGTGTGCTTTATATGAAATACTGTGTAAAGAGTTTGTATATGTTTGGTCGATAGTAGGTTGTCGTAAATCGTATGTAAAGCTTTTTTGCTTACGTACCGGGGAGAATAGAATAGAATAGAAAATAACTTTATGCTGGGACAAAGTCCCTTTAGAATAACAAAATAGAACATAAGTAAAATACTACATCTGGCCAAAATAAAACAATTTTGGAGCTGGGACAATTGGAAGCTGCTTTTATTAGTCTTAAAATTTTGGATTGAAATGGTTATAGTTTGATATTGTAGTTGATGTTCATACCGGTTTCAGCAGATATCTGTATGTATTCAGTTTTTGACTATAACAATATAATTCTATAACAATTATTTTAAGGGGAAAATTTGAGATACCTTTGGCATACTTCTTAGATTAACTCATTTACAGCAAATATCCGGATAATGAAATGAAAGGCAGAAATGTAAGAAAAAGCTCCAGGAAAGTCTGGTGATGTCAGAAATATCTTCGCAATTAGTGGGAGGAATAGAAGCAGCTGGAAACAGCGAGATATATCGTTGCCAATATTAGCATTCCACCATTGTGGGCCTGTTGGTCCCATCCCGACCTGTAATTGTTAAAGCACTATCTCATCCGATGTTTGCGCACATATTTCCCGCTTTGTTTAAGTTTGGGGGCCGGAGAGTAAACAGTCCATTCCATGATAGGGCGAGAGCTTGAAATACTGCCACTTCTACTGAGAGTTACTCGTTTAACCCGTTATTTAGACTTTCTTCTTTGGGCTATTTCTGCAGTTTAGTAAACTTCACAGCCCGATCAAATCAACTTTGCCAAGATACAAACGGAAAGTAAAGATTATACATAGTAAAAGACAGATCACACCCTCCATTTACTCGCATTTACTCATTCACTTTTATATCGATAAACCTTAACGAATCAAATATATTAACAACACTTTCGAAATTATTTAAACCGGTTCTACATTTGAAAATCAGTTATGGGAACGAGAAAAAAATTTGAGGTTGATTTAAATACCAAGGCTAACACTCAAGCTAATTTAACGTGAGCAAAACATATTATGGACCATGTTTGAATTCAGGCTATATTAATAAACTTTATAGGTTGTCTAATCAATCAAATTCTAAATACCAGTTCGAACCTGGAAGAAATGGACCTTCTTCAATTCAACCTAAATACCAGTTAAAGTTTTCTGCATAAATTAAAGTTTAAAAAAAAATGCAAATAGCTATTTATTATATGTATCATATAAAATGTTATTTTTCCAGGAAATGTTAATAAAGTATAAGTTAATTTTATTATATCAATTCCTTGAGTTCTGTATAAAATCTATCCAATCAATAATTTTCTTTCTTTTACCTCTTCTTCGAAGTATCAATTCCGATAGGCATTAACTGCTGAAGGCCATTTTGGAAAAAAAAAAAAATGCAATCAATCACTGATTAGTCTGGTGGCTGCTGAAGATTTTCCAATAATTACTATGATTGACCTCAAAGTTTTGAAAGTTCAATTCAGAAAAATTCACTTCTAAATTTTTATCCATATTCACTTTGTTTTATGAATCTAACATTCATAAGCTTGCGTGCTAATTTATTTTCGATTTTTTTATTACTTGGGTTCTGAGTTTTTTTAGTAGTAATTAAGAAATAAAAAATTATTGGAGTTCAAGAAATACTTTCCAGAATGAGGGGTGATAAATATTATTAATAAAAAGCTATAATTATTAAAGCCATTGAAAAAGTGTCTGTTTTTTGTGGAATACTATTCACGGTCAACGATATGAAAGATTCCTTACAATAAACGGTTACTGCGGGATTCACATTTAGTTCTTCGTATCTTTCGTATTTACAATATAGTGGTGATACGTTTCAAAATATGAAATAACTATATATTTCATTATATAACAATCTTGTCTTGTACAGGATAAAAATATAAACCATTACAATAATTTATTTTTTAAGGGAAGATTGGTTGGGGTGTTATGTCAAAAAATGTTAAAATAGATGAGTTTAAGTTTATTATACCTACATGTTTTAGGATATACCTTTCACCAACATATAATTTTTTTTTTAATCTTAATAGTTTCTCATGCCCCTTGTATCTAGTCTTTCCCTAGCTCTGATGAAGGCCTTGACTATGGGCCGAAACGTCAGCAAAAATAAAAATAAATATAATTTATTTATTGTTACATTTTTTTAACTGAACACTCCAACTAATCTTCTCTTCAATTATTCACTATAGTCAACCATCAATCCACAACTTTTTTTTAGGGGGCGCCTACCTCGAAAGCCACCCTCTTGATCCGTCAATGCCTCTCCGTCAAGCTCAATTAGTTGTTAACATTTATCTTTTTGGATTACTCGGATTAAATTCAAATTTATTCGTACATTCCTTCAAAAGAATTGACAAACAATATATTGTTTTTGTTTTGCTTCTTCTCTTTCATTTTATTTTATTTTTTACTTCGCATTCTAAGCTGACTGTAGACATAGACATAATACCATTGACCTGTCGGCAGTAGAAATTCGCCGATGCTATCTCGCTAAAGAGACATTGCGAGCAAGCAATGATAAAGACCAGACCTCTGGAATCTGGCCTTAAGAGAAACCGGTCAGAAACCTGCCCCTACAAAATAAAGCACTCCCTACCTTAAAGATATATAACTGAGGGTAATTAATTCTGTGGCTCTGTATTATATATACCATGGTCCATGGGTATACCTAATTACCATAATTAATAAACCTTGATAAAAATAAATAGGTAATTACTTAATAAAAAGTTAGTAATTGCTATAAAATAATATCGTCAGAAAATTGGTGGAAATTAAATAACTCAGGGAAACATATTTTATTAATTATGCATTTATATTTTTTTTACACAAATATTTTTTAATAATCAACACATCGCTGCTAAATTTGCGTGCATTTATTTTTTAAACTGATTTTAATGTGAATAATTAAAATTGTATTGATATGTTTTTTAAATTTATAATTTTTTTTCACGCAGATATTTTTTAACAATTAATAATATCATTACTTAATGTTTGTACAATTATTTTATTAACTGATTTAAATACAAACAATTTAATTTAAAAATTAATAGGTATTAGAAGTGCAAGTTCTCTTGAAAAAATAAATAGGTATTTCTTAAATGTTGGTGTATTTCTGAACCAAATTTGCCACTTTAATTTTTTCTGTCATTACTTATTAATATTCTTCTTTGAGATTTAAAGGAGCATTCGAATTGTAAATTCTAAATTTAAAATAAAAATCCTAAGTTATTTATTGTTATAATTCTTGTTTTATCGATAAAGTATTTCCAAGTTTCTGATGAAATTTGATGAATTTAAACTAGTGTAGACCAAAATACATTATGATAACAAGCAATTAAAAAAAAAAAATAGTACAGAAATGTAGAATTATAGTTTATATTAATGTTTAATTATTCACTAGGTATTTCCCAGAAAAAAAGTAACAAAGATCAAATCTTTCGTTATAATAATATTGATTTATAGAAGTAAGTTACTTGCTTAAACCAATATTGTCTTTACCTGAAGTAATTAAATCAAATACTTTGATATGGCATGTCATCATTTTCAAACCATACCCAATTGCAGTACCATAATTGTAAACATCTGATCAGATACGAAACAAAACTGGAAAATTTATGTTTTTCGGTAATACATTATTGGTTATTATTTACATAAGATAAATAAAATAGCTGAATAAATCAGTTTCATAGTCACTTGCATATGTATGAAGTTCTATGTCAATACATTAGCATATTCTATAATAATAATAATATAGATTAGTAAATAAAGTAGAGTTATAAGTATGTTTTTTGTCTCTTGAATAGTTGAATAATTGAATACTGACAAGAGGAGTTGATTTGCAAGGAGTAGATACCCCATATTATATGTGTGCCGTATACAAGTTACATGTATATTTATTTATGTATATATGTTAATATTCAAAGGGTAAATTACAATATTAGGGTTGATACTAAAGGCAGTGGAGCTCAAGTGCGGCGCCTCTAGCTAATTCGTTTAATGAATGTGACGTCAGCGATTACTTCATCACTTCAGATATACTCTTCCTGTAAATTTTGGCGAGAATTATTTCAACAGCAAAATGCTCTTTTAAAATCTATATATTTATATATAAATATATATATATATATATTTACATATTTATTTATTTATTTATTAATCTCGAAAAAGGAATAAATTAAAAATACGACTTATTGAGTTATAAAGTTTATTCATGGCTTGTCTTAAATTTAAATATCATTAATGGATCGAATTCCAGACTACTTTTCAAATCTAAAGACAGTTGTTGGTTATCTGTAATCTACTATTTCGTTTTTACAATCCTCCGGCTATTGTAGACGTCTGATAGATCTCTAGAAACCGTTGCAAACACGAAATGAGTTCAAAAGAGATTCCGTCTCGGCGTCCAAGTGGCGCCTTGATTCAACTGTGTAATAGTGGAAATCTTTCATGTATCCTACTAGTGAAATAAAATTTTTCCCAATATCCTTAACATTTCATGCTCTAATGTTTAAATATATTATATGAATTGAATTTTACAGTTGGTACTACTGTCAGAAGACCTACTGACCTCTGTCCTAATTTATCTTTCACCTTCCTATTTATATCTTCTATCGCTTCTTTGTCTTATTTTCTTTCCGTGTCCTTAAATATCGATGTCCTTCTTGTTTCCTTTGTCAGGTTAACTCTCTTTGTTTTGTTGGTATATATGTTTATTGTTGACATTCGAGTTGAATGTTTGTCAAGATTATTATTATTAGTATTATTAGAAGTTGAGTTCTCTTCACAGTTTGCCGGCAGCTCCAAAAATTCAACGCTCAGTAGTCTTATCACAGCTTTATGTTTACATGTGCATGTTTATCATAATAAAACCTAATACTTAGCAACCTGCCTCTTTAAGAGTAAACAGACCGAGAATCAACCGCGTCTTTCTACTTGGCACTTCATGGCGCAAGTGTTCCCAGAAGGGGGTTGCATGATGCAATTTGTGTCATCAAAATTTTTGTTGGTGTTTTTATTCTAGGAAGGGTAATAACACCTAGGCTGTCGAGAGACTAGCAGTCAAAGGGAAATTTATTATCTTTATTTAAGTTTAACTTATGCATTAAACTAAATTATTAAATATATCTATAATTACGTGCTAGTTAACTGATGATTATGTCACTGTGTTTTAGGGGTGATATGTTTCTGCAACATGCCTGATTGCGTCACAACAAACTACTTGTGCAGGTCTGATGGTATGGGCTGTTTTTCAGACCTCAACGACAACCAAGATTTCAGCCAAGCTGTCCATGGTTGCCTTGATTTTCTGTCGTGGTAAGTCTACCATTTCTACTCTTAGCCTGAAATAAGCTTATCTGACAAGTAATAGAATTATGGATTATTTAGCGAATAATGTAATTCAGTCCATGATTTCATTTCATAGATCACAAATGTTCATCGTTATGCTTCTTCACCATAGAGTTCTAATTGTATATTCCTGTTATTCAGGGACAAGGGGAGGACTTGTCAGAACGTGCCGGCTTCAGGAACTGGAAGAGAGGGATCCCTTCTGCTCTGCTGTCACGAAGACATGTGCAATCACGTCGACAGTCCCGAAGCCAGGGAGAAATACAATGAAACCATACTTGGTGAGTTTCTTTCGAGTGTTTTTACAGTTTAACCTAGGATACTTACCTACTGAAAATTTGAGACAAATTTATTATATAAATCTATAAGATTAGAGAAAAGGCTAGATAAAAACTGACTAGATTCTCTGATGGGATATCCCTCTTGAACAAGTTGGTAAGGTGGAGCAGTGAAAGTCCATGGTCGCTGTCGGCAGTCTAACTTACGCAATGTTCAATTTGGTTCAGTAGCCTGATTTTGCAAGGCTTCCAAATATTTATGTATAACTAAGCTTAACAATTAGAAACACTTTTCCTAATTGGCGTTTATCAGATTAGAATATTTTATTAGACCTTTTTATCCATTTTCACATTTAATTATTTATACGATACAACTACTTAATTAGTTCGTGTACTGTTAACGGATTAATTAATACTGTAACGGAGCTCGCAACGTCTGAAATACCGGTAAAATCGCCATGATCTTATTTTTGGCTCACTGATTTGTATCTCGGATGTTTAAATGACTAATACTGAGTCATAAAACGACTGTTACTTTATTAAGTAGTACAGACCCCTTTTTATCAAATTATTAACATTCGCCTGAAACTTCGTGAATAGCTTCATCTCATCGTAACTTACAACTATTTTATTTACGAAAACTATTGGAATTGGGGTTTTTTCAATCTGTAGATTGCCAAACTTTGTCTATTTAATTAGGTCTTAATTAAGACATCATGGTCGTAATTAGGACCATTTAAGTAACTCGTAAATACCTATTTTCTTTTCACTTTGATCGTAAGATAATTTAATAACAAAATAGAGAAAAAAGGTGCTCTACTAAAATATTTGGCCGTTTGACGTATGTAACATAGTTATTTTGAAATGTTTGGGGTGTAAGACACGCCAAACGGTCCAATATTTTTATATATCACATTTTTCTCTGTTTCGTTATCAAATTATCTTACGATTCAAGTAGAAAGCAAATGAGTATTTAGGAGTTTTCAGTAACTAATTAAATAGAAAAAGTTTGCCGATCTCCAGATTGAAAACGACCCAATGCCGAGAATTTTCCTAAATAAAGTAGTTGTAGGGTACAATGAGGTGAAACTATTTACTAAGTTTCAGGCGGGTGTTGATAATTTGATAGAAAAGGGCCTGTATCACGGACTACTTGTTTATAGAAGCAATTTCTAACTTTTCAACTTAAAAAAAATATTTAATCCAGTTATTTTTATTTGTTCACATATGCTTCGTTGATTCTTCGTAGTATATAATTTTAAACGACCATGATCAATAATTATAATAAAAACATGTAAATCGTTGTTTTCGACATGAATTGTTTTTAATTAGATCGATTTAAAAATAAAATGGGAGTGGAGTAGCTCAGTGATATGGTGCTGATCTTCCAATGATCAAGGTCCCCAGTTCGAAACCTAGGTTATGGCAGAAAAATTACTTATTCTGTTTCATCGCCTGTGGATCGTCCCTAGGGTCAGGAGACCCTCCTAGGCATACCCAGTCTCCTCTATAATATGCTATAATGTGGGTACTCATAAGTAAATAATCAGTTAAGCGGGAATCCTGGCGTTAGTTTATTGTGCGTGATCTCGGTCAAATCACCTGCTTTCACAACCGTTGACCGAGAAATAGTACTGAACCCAAGACCCTTCATGGATTGTAGAGGTACAGTTTTTTTTATTTTATTTTTTTAAATAAAATAAACATTAACTACTACAATTCATAAATGGTCTTGGATTCAGTATCCAGTATTGCGGTTTTAAATCCCCAAAATCCCTTCTAATCTATTGAAAGTACCCATTTCATAGAATTTAGGTGTATCCAATTACCTCACAGCTCGCTCCAGTTGTTATAAAAGAAAGAATAATTTTCTGCCAAAGCTGAACTTGAACTTAAGCCTTGTAGTTAGCAATCCATTCCTTATCGATTAAGCTATCCTATCGATTAGGCTGCTCTACGTACCTACCGATTATTTATTGTTGTAAGTCATGTAAAGATATTTTTTCGTAAACAGTACATAAAACAAAGAAGGAAGCTTCTTTTGCTTGCTCCGTGCCTAGAGGGTATGATCACCAAAAACTTCAAAAATTCTGATCTATTTAGCTTGTGTTGCTGCCCAACTTTGTTTCTTTTAAACGACGGAGTTTGCTGCTCTTCAATCCATTAAGGTATCCACCAGCACTTCATTATGGGGGAAAGCATTTCTAATTGTTCTCTTCCAACGTGGAAACAGTCAGAAATAAAATAGTAAACATGTAAAAGCGAATTTATGGAACATTGATTAACAGTGACAGATTGGTGGTTAGTCTCCGACATTCTCTGAAAGAAACAAATAATGATATTAAGACTAGTTTCTAGACTCTTAAGTTAATCGCCCTCCTGTTCCTAAGCTCTTGCTTATGTCTCAGTGATTGGGTGTTCCATTTCTAAGTCAGACCTTAGTGTAACAAAATTCTCTGAAGGTGATAGTAATGGAATATAAGCGTAATGATATGTTTTACCTATGCATGCTTCCACCACTTTGATTCCATACCCTATGCATCACCATACCCTATTATTTCGCCGTGTAGAGATGAGCTCTTTGGAATGCAGAATCGTGGCGGTTGTTTGAACAATCGGAGAAGGGCCGAGGCTCCCTGGTGAAGTGGGTGGCTGGCTTCCATCAGGCTCTGTATATATACACAAGCTGTCTATACACAGGCAGCTCCTCCTGCACCTTAGTCAAACATACACGTATATATCTGTCTGTCCGTCTCTTCGTTCCGGCCTCATTAATATTATTCATCAACTCTGGCTTACATTTTCTCCTCGAGATCATATTAACATTTGGAGGGGGGAGGGAGGGAGATATTTGTGGACTGATCCATCCCGTGTTTGCCTTCTTTATTCGTGGAAAAATAAAGAAGTAGAAAATGTTTGCCACTTGGTTTGTTGATAGTCCTTTGCGAGAGTTTATCTGACCCAAATTAGTGATAATCTGAACGAAATAAAAAATTATAATTCAAATCATTAGTTGTAATAGTGAAGTTAGTACAGGTTATTCAGATTAGTACAGTATAGGAATAGTATTCATATTGCTTAAAAAAAATAAAAAAAATTATTAATCATTTTAAAATATGATAATTTATAATTTTCCATTCTATTTATATATTTGTTTCTCTATAAGTCCTCTGGGGAAGGGAAAATAGAAAGAAAATGACAAAGATAATTTAATTTCTTTATAAATCCTACCAATTGTTAACCAAGATAAATGTTGCCCCTAATGGTGTTAAAATCATAAAAACAATTTTATTGTAATTAAGAGATAGCAACAACAAAACACATAAATTAAATTTTAAATCATAGCGATTTAATATTAGAGTAACAATATATTTATAATTAGTCCTCATATTGTAGAAAAGAATCTGACAAAAACTCTAGGTAGTTGATGGAAAATATATTCCCAAAACATCAAAATTGTAATGCTATGTGAATATATTTCATAAAATATATTTGCCAATCTCATCCCAGTATTGACCTAGAACATCCCTACAAAAAAAAAGTAAAATAAGAAAACTATTATCATAAGGGCACAGTTGGTATTTCTATAACTATGGATTTAATAGTTATAAGCGTACGCTCGAGTAAAGAAAACTATCGGTTTAAGTATCAACGTATTCATAAATATATTTAAATAAATCGACATTAGATTAGGTCACGTTAATAATTAATTATTTTAAGCATATGATATATTTAATACTTTACCTCTGATCAAGTAATGAAACTAAGTAAGGTATTCTTCGATGACGATAAATGGACTTAGACTATATTAGAAATACAAATAAGGTGTAAGACTGATTAAACTCTGCTAATAAATTCTATTTATGATTTTATATGAGAACTAAATTACATTATTTTATTGTTGGCACTCCCCACCTTCCTTTGATGAAGGGATTCGTCTGTACATATACATGTGTGTGTATATATATATTTGTTTCGTTATTTATTTTAAACTAACAATTCATTTTTATCTACGCACTAGTATCTGCTAGTAAGTTCTTCGGGTTTTTGTCTCTCTCAAATGTATATTATCACAAAGGATTAACTTATGTTCTGATATCATGATGATACCTTAATTGGAAAAAAAAATTTTATTAATAAAAATATAAAATTTTATCAGAGAGACAACTGATGTCTATACCTTATTTATACTCAGTTAGATAGCAATCATGTGTGAAAATAAATCCAATAATTAAAATAATATAACTATATTATATAATTTTGATTAATTATGATATTGCAGTTCCCTCTAAATAATGCTCTGTTAATCAATATGCTCTGTTTAAACATGACTAAATGTCAATCTTCATTTGTTTGTAAATTTTTGTCAAATCAAATTTTCGTCGTATTTATGACATACTTCACTCCAGAAAGTACGACTGAGACTGCGAATTTCATTATTAGTTTTAGAATCATAGGTACCTAGTCGTAAAGCCATGGAAATCACAAACTCGCTAAAACAAATATACAAGTACTAATTATGAAAACTATATCTATTAAAAAATGTCTGGCCAAAAAAAGTCCATGTAGAGATAGCCTAAAGGGACTTCGGGATAATTGAATTCCTTCCCTGGCGAGATGAGATATAACGGGTCTGACTGTTTCAGATTTCAATCCAAAATACGAACGGACGTTTCTATTATACATAATAAACATTATATTAAATATTAACCAATGTTAAACGTACATTTAAATGCAATTTTTTTTTTTGTTAAACCTTCATTATCAAACATATATCATATTCTTCCCAAATTAAGAAAAACTACGACAGGGATGAAAGAGCATATTCACGCTATATTCATACAAAATATAAATGAATAAATTATATTACAGTAATATAATACATATTTATAAGAACACAAAAAAAAAAAAGTAAATAAAAAGAGCTTCTTAAACATAGGCAAACTTGTATATACTATTTAGAATCACCTGCGAAAATTCTAAACCATTTTTTCCCCTTGTGGAGGAGAAGTGACATTACATGAGATCCCAGTGTTTTTCACTGACAGGATTTAGTTGATCTCTAAGGCTCAAGTTGAAATTTATTTTGACATATTAAACGTTTATATTTAAATATTACTAAAAACAGTTTGATAGTCGTTTCTCTGACTCCATTTAAACCTACCCATATGTTCAGTTTAAGCAGTCAGTACACAATCTGCTCCCACTATTTTGGTAAATATTTCGAGATTCTCAATTTTGGTCTACACATACTATCCACCCATATGTATAGAAATGGCCATGCAAGTTCTATACCCGCCTCGGCAATATCGAGGAGAGTTTGGAGAGCACTACTGTCGAAAGGATCCAATTGGTGGACGACATCAAAGCAGAAACCCATTGCAGCTAAGGGAAGCCCTGGCAAACTGCTGTGGCAGCCAGTGACAGATCGCACCTCCTACACTACCTTCCTAAATTACCATCGGGGATCTTCGGAGTATTTCCGTCGCCGCATTGTCACCTTGCGAACTATCCCCAGGCTCTGTGACAAATCGGAACCATTATTCTTATCTACAGATATAGGTCCTCGCATGCATTCCTAACTGTTTGCAGCCTCTATTATTATAGTTCGCCTCGTCTTACAGCTCTAATCGGTCGTATTTTAGACTTGAAAGGAGGTTGAACAATTTTAGAAAATGAAATATTTCCTATCTGGCAGAATTAGCTAAACGAATACTACTCCTTTAAATACCAGTAATTATTTCTTTCCCAGCGGTCGCCATTAGATAAATTTACTTTTGTTGGCATCACTCAATTAATTTCCTTTTACGTCACTCTATCAAAATATCATTTATTAGAATACAATAAAAAATACAAGAGGCTATAAGTTCTCAGATTACAGCACTCATGTAACCTAATCTCATGTGTGTTGTATTTTGAAAACTATTGTAATTTTTATTTAAAATGAAATATATATTCACATTTATCAATAGATTCTGATTTCCTTAATGGAAGTGTTGCCCAAAATCGATCTTAGTCTTGCACTTTGCAAGACCAAGACCAGGACTTGCAAAAAAAAAAAAACCTATTATTTAAATAAAAATTAAGACAAAATAGTTATTAATACTTGACAATCTTACTTAATATATGTTGGTAATTGGTATAACCAACATACTTTGGCATTTAACTCCTAATTTTTCATTCGGGCTTAGTTAGATTTTTTACATCTAAAAAATTACATTAATATCTCTATACTAATAAGTAACTGCAAGACTGTTGCGAGATTCTTGCACAAGACCAAGACCATGACCAAGACTGAGTTTGCAAGACCAAGACTTGTCTGGGTGTCGCGTTTGGGCAACACTACTTAAGGGGTAATATGGTCTTTTTTGATTTTTCTTGTTGTTAACATCTTTAGGTATTGTTTTGCGTTATTCGCCATTATTATATATCCTCGCCCCCCTCAAAAAAAAAAAAATAATAATAATACGTTTATTTATATATATATTGTATCAGATATTTTTTTAAATATAAATTAATCATGTCTTTTACCATAATTAATCACTAAATTGACATGCAATTAGAGAGAGCAAGACTTAAAGGTTTTGAAATTGCAGATTTTGTCTTTAAAAAATTATTGGGTCCTATTATAATTTATTTTCAATCTTTTAATATATAAACCTTTCCCCTTTCTTGTCACTATTTATTCAAAAGCTAAAAATAAAAATAAAACCACTCGAGGTATTAGGTTTAGGACACTTCGCTGGGAACGTCTCCGCGTTGACAAGATTCTCTACTTAAGAGCATTTTTGCGAAGAGATTAGGACCTCCTCGCCGAGAGATAACCTAATGGACTGGCCGAAGAGGTAGAAGGAATTAGTATTCATAAATAAAACAAAGCCGTATAGACACACAAAGGTAATGAGCGCTCGGCGGTCCAATAAAAAACAGACACAAAACAAACGAAGGGGAGGAGGCGCACGAAAAAAACAACCTTCCCTCTTCCCCCCTCTCACAAAGAATTAATGGGAGATTAAAAACAATAAAGTGTAGCTCCGCGGTCGGTTCATCATACCGAACCGGTTCTCTACTCGCTCAGACTGTCTGTCTGCTCCTTGGTATAATATATCCGACCATCCGTATCGGCTCAGGATTTCTCTATAATAATATATGATTTTATATATATTTTGTTTGCAGAAGTCAAATACCAGGAACAATTCACTGTACCTGATGTATCCGTCTATAGTTAGTTACATGTTAGGACCTGCATTCCCTCTAAAAGACCCTTCATTATGTAGATACGGCTCAGAACTACACAAACCACTTGAGGAATCTGTTATTACTCGGTAGTAATAGTAACTTGCCATTACCGACTGGCGTGTCGCACGCATCTAGACAGCTAAAAATCTATTATGCGCTTGTCTGAATCCAAAGAGGACCCGGCTTCCCGATCCCTTATTTAAAATCATTAGGTATGATTATCATTTAAACTTAAAAGAGGGCTTGTGTACAAATATTTATTAATGAATCCATCGTTCTCATTTAACATTGTATAATACACCGGGCTTTTAAAAAATATTAATTTATTATTTATTGAGTCAGGACTACTTCTGTGAAGCTACGAGACTGAAAGAAAACCTAAAAATTCTTCATTTAAGAATTGTTCACCTAAAAGTTATAGAAGATTTATAACTTTATTGTCTTAAACTTTCTTTATTAATTATTTCTTAATCATCTCACTTCGTCCATAGATCTTTATTTTCTCCTTTACACCTTCCTCGCCTTTTTAGGCTATACGGGATTTTCCTGTGCCAGGGGTAAGGGCGGCGAATCTATGCCAAACTTATAAGCCTCCATCTAGCACCGGGACGTGAACGCTTAATTATTTTATCATCCATAATTTCGGGTATAAGATTGCCGAGCAACGCGTGGTGTTATGCACACACGTTAATCCGTTCTGCCACCTCCGCTCCCTCTTGCCTGTAGATCTAATTTATTAAGCCACCATTCTTATTTATAGCGTTATGCTATATTATTGTTACTTATATATTTTTTATGATATTTCCCTCCTCCTCTCTCCTTAGGATATAATTTAACCTAAAAATAAGCTTAGCTAACGATCATTGATCAAGGTTATTCTAAGAATCAAACTACTTTTATTTAACATTAATCACAAATGCTAGGTTGTTTATAGAACGTTTTTAAAACTAGAAAACTGCATCAGAAAGATAACCGTACCACCAGAAGTTTAACCTCAAGCATTAGTATACCTGTGCTTTTAAATGTCAATATTTACGAGAAAAAAAGGGCGTTTTACTTTAAGATCATCAGAGGAGTTAGGAGTGCATTTAAATCCGTTCCAAAAGCATATATGCCTCTCCCTCTCTCTTCCCAACCACCCTCCCTCCGCTTTCTTTGGACGCTACGCGGCCCCTTAGTATTGTTTGTTTTCTATCAGAATAGTAATAAAATAAAATAATAGATTAAATCAATTTTTCATCTTGTTCAAACGGCTTTTCTCGGGTTTAGCGCACTTCTACAGTCCCTCCAAATTGAGTTAGAGGGTTTAAAAGTTTTATGTGAATTGAGTTGGTGTCAGGGAAGTGCCTTTAGGATGTCTCAACTTTTACTTCCATCCCTACCATTTTGATTATTTAAATTTCGAAACAAATAAAATTATCAAAAACCTAACATGAGAACAGCAACTTTGATTGAATTTAAAATTCTGTTTCCTCTGGTGAGCATTGATGAAAAGCTGAATAAATTTTCATCTGTTTTCGAAACCAACTAAAAACCAAGAAGCCTCTGTCGATGTTTTAGTTTATTTATACCAGATCGAGTTATCTGTGCACGGTTGAAGTATCTTTGGACCAATCTTGAGATATTAATGGCAGAGGACATGCGAGGTCCAATGCCTCATTGATAAAGCTCCCTATCCGGTAGGACGTGCCTCGTTGAGGTCCGTTTTTTGGTCGGTCGTTTTTTGCCCCTGTTGTAATCTAAGCTTAACCTATTAGTGACTTCCTTTTTTGTCAGGATCTATTTAGCCGTGGCATTTTTTTTAGTAAAGCCATTATAATATTGTTTGTGTAAGGTTAGGGATGAGTGGTTTCGTGAAGATATATATTTGATGACAAGGTTGATTATAGTATATTGCCTCCTTGTGGGAAATATCTTTGAAACAATATTTTTAGATCAGAATGGCACCCTTCAAAGACCAACTGAGAATCAACTTTATTCAATCTTTGATGGAACCGTGCTGGAAAATTAGATACAAGTTTCTTTATGATTTCATTTAATTTAGCTTCCTTCTCGGATATGTGCACTATAGTATATAGAAATAAACTGGTTCCGTGAGAGTGTTCGGTCAAGATTAAAACTAACTGCATTTTAAAATAATCGGCCTTACATTTTTTAGTCTTGGAAACATTTTATCTAAGTTAAAATAGAGATCAAATTAACCCTTGACTCGCGGGTAAGGAAGACATTAACTTTTTATTACAAAAAAAGTTGTTATATAGAATTAACCAAAGTCAATATAAGTATTTCGGTAGAACGAAGAATATATTTTTGAATATGTAGTTTTAAATTTTATTTCATTTTATTTTAACTGACCTGTACTCCAGTCGAAACATCCAGAATGTTATAAGCACGTATTAATGCAACCACTTGAATTTTTGTTTTAATTTAATTGTATTCTATGAGAATCTTTGATTACTGTGAATGATCGGAAAAAAGATAATAACTAGAAACGTTAGCGTTTTTAAGTGATTGTTTTTATATTTTTACTGATAAAATAAAGTCTAGTTTTTTCGAAAAATTGAATAACACTAATTACGAAATTAGCAATCCCAAAAAAGATTTTCGAACGGATGCGGGTCCAACAAGCCTTATTCCCGAAACTTCGTCTCATCCTATAATTATTGTACCATCAACACTATATTTTGCACTTTGGAAGAAGAAAATTTAGGATAAACTGTTTGTCTGCCAGATTAAGTGTAGCGAAACCCCTGCTCTGAAAATGAAGTCATCAGCGATAATCTTCTGTGCTATGCATTGTCAAAGTTTTTTACGAAAAAAGTGGTTTCTGAGACTTTCTTTTGAATGGATATCCCGCCTCAAGTCTCATTATAAGGATATTAGAACAAAGACTACCGTTGCTAAAACAGCATCTGCTTATCATAACGCTACGACACCTTCATTCCATTACACGGAGATTTAAAGATCAACGCACTTGTTACATACAAAACAACACGACATTACTCCTCGTACAGTCCATCTAACACAGCATCTACGCCTTCTCGGAAGACTTGGTCATCGCTATCTGATCTTATAATACGGCAGCGTCCTTCCTCGCTCTAGATAACACGGTGATAGAACTCCATTACCATACTCAGGTCTTCGAGGGGTGTGAACGGTAGCTCTTATCTGCAGTCTTCATATTGTTCCTTGTGTTTAAAAGCCTTTTGCATAGATGGAATAGTCAGTTTACAGCAATTTATCGATGGAATGCAACAGCGCATTTAATATCTAATTAATTCAAATCCTATCCTCGTTGCATTTATATGCAAATTTTATCAGCTCGAAGTTATTATCGAGTTGAGTGTTCTTCGAAGCGGTTTTAATATATCTTGCCCATGCGCAGATGGGTCGATAAAACTTCAAACCTGTTTCAACTTCAGTTATATTTACTTTTAGAACTGGTTTAACAGACTAAACAGGTATCAAAATGTATTGAATATACATATAGAAAAAAATAGTTTTTGAAAATTTCTTAGGAAGGTTAAATACAATTTTCAGATGTCTCCTTAGCCTTACTATACATCTAAAATCTACCACTGACGTGTTCTCCATTTAAAAAGGTTGAAAAGATGCTGTTACTTCAATTATATTTACTAGCGAAAAATTCTGCATTTCTATATTGTGAAACCCTCATCATTTTCGAGTCGGAAATCATCTATCTTCGAGTCAAATATTGTACACAAGTTCATATTTTTGAATACTCTAATATGAATTTCCTTTTTTGAACTTTTCCTGTGGTAACGTTATGTCAGTTATCAACAGTTAATAGTCTAATAGTGTGTTAAATCGCTGAATATGTCCCAGTTTTTAATAAAATGAAACTAGAGAATGTGCAACCGCTTCGTTTTAAACATAGATGTGACTCAAATTTCTTGATATTAGACATTTCTTTATTTAGACAAACGTCTTTAATTAATTTATCAAATCTAAAAAAAACATTTACACTGAAATATAGGGAATTATGCACCTTTTATGGTGAGATAGCCATGTTGATCTTACTAGGCAGTAGCGAATTGGAGCATTATTTATATATTTTTTGGGGAATGGGCATTATTTGTGTCATGTAATGTATAATTAATCAGGAAGAAAAGGAAAAAAAACATTTAATGATATTAAATGGTCCCTAAAAAAAAAAAAAAAATTCATGTCAGGTATAGTACGTTACTTAAGTTGTTCAAGGAAGAAGATCTCCCATCCATTTGTCTTTTTAGACTGCACCTTATATTCAAGGGTCTGCGGTAGCCACGTTTCTAAATTAAATTATTGTTATCTGCGTTTAAATTTGGACCAAAATCGTTGGTAAAAAAATCTTAATATGTTGGTAACTGTTGGGAGGTGGAAGTCAGTATATAGAGTTTTGTCAGTCCAGTTTTGTCAGTACCAAGAGTATCCGCATGGTGGGCCTTTTTAGTGATACCGTGTATCTGTGGTAAACATGTCCATATAGAAATCAAATAATTTAAAAAAAAATAAGAATAAGCTTTGTATCTTTTTTACTTCCTTAATTTACAAGTTTTTAATATAGTAGCATATGTGCCTCTATATGTACATGTTATAATTTAAAAAGAAAGCTCCGAGGCGTCTGGAAAGAAGATGGCCTCGGGACCTTCTAATATAGAACTTTAATTTGAGTTCTACCAATGGGTAGTTTCTCTTCATGTTGTACATCTCATGTTACCAATGTCACATTTACTTGATGTATTTTCTATGTAATACAGTTGTAAATTTCAGTAAAATCAAAAAAAAAAAAAGACATATTGTAATTACTTAAGTATTTATATAATGAAAATATATATTTTTCTATTTTTGGGCTGCTTCAACCAACAAAGCTTCCCTCATGATGTGAAGTGCTACTTATCAGACGTTTTTAAATATTTGTCAAATGGAGTAGTTTTATTAATATAATCAGTTGTTCTTTAATCCATTCCATTATACTGTTGCTATTCGCTTGAGTTAAAATCAGCGTTGAAAGCTTGATGATATAAAGATATAAAAGTTATGAAGAAGAGAATCCAATTGCATAAAATTAATTAAATTATTGGTTATAATTCTGAGTAATTATGTTGCCAAGCAAGGTCTTTTATTTTCTTTATCCCTCGCTTCCTCTCTATTTATAAAACCCGCTGCTAATAATACGCTCTGAAACGACTCTCCCATCGGCTGATTAAATCTTATTACTTATAAAAACGATTGCTTATTGTTAATACATCTTGGACAAGAGCTCAAACTAGGCTTAAGTGCAGCAATTTTAAGCGGCGCAGGTGCCCCGTTGGATAAAACATAAACAATCGATAATTACAGAGTAGCGGTGCCGGCGGAGCAGAATTAATCGATAGAGCCGCCAAAGATTATCAGGCGATCCTTTAGTAACGGTACAACTTGCCAAGTGTGTTTAACAGCCTTCCAACAGCAATCCGCTCTCATTTAATATTTGATTGCGATCAAATATATTCATGTATTGCATTATACTAAATACACAGAAGAAGCGATGTCCATGTGTATTGTTTGATTGTATAATGTCAAACCTTATTTAAACATTGCATATTGAGATATCTAATAAATAAAATTTGCAGTGTTAATAATTGTTTATTATCGATTTACTTCGATCAAGGATAAAGTATAATTCCTGAAAGATGGACAAAGAGACGGAATTTAATTATATATATTGAGGATTACGTACTGAAGCCTCCCTCTCAAATGATAAAACATAACTTTGTTTCATGAAAAAGAAATTAAATAATTATCTCTTAAAGTATTATTTATTGTATCATTACATTTAATAGGAGTTCAAAAATCACTTAAACACCATTTCATGTAGGTAGTTAGTTTCTTTTTTTATTTTTTAAATAAATTTTGTTATATGTATATATATCCCACTCCTCACCACTCCCCTCTCCAAATTAAATTCTAGATCCGCTTGTAGATCCGAAATGAAGCAACTTCGTAGAAGGGGTTATTGAGGTCCAAAGAGTAGGAAAACGTTTTAGAGAATGGAAGTAAGTTTTGAGTTCCGGCTGAACGAATTTTCTGATTGAGAAGGAAAAGTGTCGTTGCAGCGGTGGACAGTGAAAAATTCTTTAAATTCTGCGCATAATAGGATAAAAGATCTACTATAAAAAAAAGAATTGTATTAAAAAGTAAAGAAGGGAAAAGTTACATGAAGTAACATAATATCAAGCTAGTTTAGTATATAATTATTATAATTAGGAGTATTACTTACTACCACCGTTGACTGCTGGTGGAGCATAGGGCATCTACAAATGCGTTTTCTTCTGCATTCCATTTCGAATAAATCATTTTCACTACTGGCCATCTTTTTACCTCGGTTCAGGTCATTTTGTACAGATCTAAGCCTTATCTCTTTTGGTTATCATGCTTTTCTTGTTCCTTGGGCAGAGCTTCTTTTTGATAGCGCAAGTGTGTCTTATCCATTTTCATTTCTTTTCTTTATTTCGAAGTAGATAGGAGGAAGCTGCTCAATGATACTCCAGAGCTCAGCGTTAGATGCCGCCAAATCTCCAGGATGCTTCCTGTGGCAGTTGATGATGATCTTAAGGCCTTTAGTTACCTTCCATGTTTCGCTTCAGCCGAACAGGACTGATTTTACCTTTGCCTTAAACAACCTTGTTGTATCAAACAATTTCTTGTTCTTCCATATTGAATACACTTGATGAGACACTCCATTGTCTTTTTGTTTCGACTTTTCGACATCATCTAAATGATTTGTAAGAAGTAAATTGAGTATGAGTACAAGTTTTCCAAAAAACATTTATATCCTATTAAAATCGTGTTGTGTGTTGTTGAGATGTATTTTTTTTATTTTTTGGTCTATCACGGTAGAAAGTAATGAAGATCCTAAACACCTTTGTATGGAGGCCTCATGTTAACCTTGCTCGATCGGATTGTGAATTGCAGATTTAAGACGACCTCATTGTTGACTGAACGTACTCGTTGAGCGTTCTAACCGCATCTGGTCCAAGGCTGCGATGCAATTCTAATCCAGCGGTTGCAGCCAATAGCTACCAAATCACTCCAACGAGTTGTGAAGCATTCTAACCAAGTTTCACAATCACCTTGGAGTCTCTTTTAAGTCGACACCGGACGTGCAAGTAAATATATTGGTTAAATATATTAGAGGCCGATTGTATCTGAGATGTAAAATAGCTTACATTCTTGTGATGAAATAATTTTATATTCTATACTTATTTTTCTGTTGTGATAAATTATACTACATTAGTCTTGTAGACAAAGCATTTAAATATCTGAAAGGTCCATACTCGACTAAGACTGTAACTTTTCCTAAATGCCCCTTTCCCAGAATAGACATTTAATTTTAAATACCTCATTTCATTGAAATTTGTGCCGTCACTGACAGTTTTTTAAATTATCCGTTATACTCTTCTTCATCATGTCTCTAAATGTCTTGAAATCCTTTTCTATTCTGAGTTCTAGGTACAACGCTTCAGATGGTTAGATACGCGCCATCCTTTCCGTTCCTAGACTTGTCACTCCGACGATGTCAGAGGCTAACCATTTTCTTTTCCTAACTAATTATACACTGGAGAGAACTTTATTACCATTTTTCATATTTAAAATAAAGCAGAATTAAAATTTTAAAGAAAAACACTGAGTTTTGTTTAATCTATCCTAGTTTGCCCTACTAACTCGGATAGTTTAATGGTCAGTGAACAAATGTCAGTATATTATATAAATATGTAAACACAAAATATTATGAGTGAAAGCAATTTTCATCCAAAATAATCAATCATAAATTGTATTATTTTGATTCATCTGCAGTTATAATTTCTTATTCTTCATATTTTGTTAACCTGATATTTCTGGGATATGTGCTTGTTTTTGCATCTTATACTTTATACATTCCACTATTCGGGAGAAGTCACCTTAGTCCATTAGTCCGTGGTACAGACCTCTTTTTATCAAATTATTAACATCCGCCTGAAACTTCGTAAATAGCAGCTACATCTCATCATAACCTGCAAATATTTGATTCACGAAAACTCTTGAAATTGAGGCGTTTTCAATCTGGAGCTCGGCAAACTTGGTCTATTTAATTAGGTAATAAAAACACGTACAACCCATTTGCTTTCCACTTCAATCGTAAGATTATTTGAGCACAAAATCGAGAAAAAAGGTGGTCTTAAAAAATATTGAGCCGTTTGGCGTGACCTACACCCTCAGAATGTCAAAATAACGACATTGGCCAAACGATCCAATATTTTTGTAGGTCACATTTTTTCTCAATTTTGGGATCAAATTATCATACGATCCAAGTGGAAAGTAAATGTGTATTTACGAGTTTTTAGTGTCTAATTAAATAGAAAAACTTTGCCGATCTCCAGATTGAAAACGCTCCAATTCCAAGAGTTTTCTTAAATAAAATAGTTGTAGGTTACGATGAAACTATCACGAAGTTTCAGGCGGATGTTAATAATTTTGTGTAAAAGGGGTTCTGTACCACGGACTGTATGTCTCGATCATTATATGATGAAGGAAGATATGGCGTACCCACAAAAAAAATCTTTTGAAAATAATATATAAAGATTCCGAATTATTTAATTTTGAAAAACCGTCCGTAAAAGACATTAAAAAAAAAAAAAAAAAAAGAAGAAGATGTTTGGACATTTTTTATAATACAAATTTTTGAAATTAAAGTTTAAAAGAACGTTCATTAAGTTTTTCATAACTATTTGTCCGCCTATATATTCGTACATGTACATACATCCTAGTATATATTACAAACACGAATAAAAAAAATCGAGGAGCAGCTTGGCCGCAACTAGTAGAAGCTTGTGGTTTGTGGTTTGGTATGGTACTCAATGCGGCAACTGTGATGTTCTTCCATTTTAGCACCTAATAAATAATTCTTACTAATAGCTTTCTATAATTGGAAGTCTTAAAATAGACTGGGAGTTATAAGCCTTTATCTATAATTCATTGGACATTAAAATCCTATCAATTTGAAATTGAATTTACAAATTAATTAAACGTTATATACACTTACGATATACCTATTGACGATGAGATCTTGACAGCTACATATGCAGACGATACAACAATCCTCACAAAACATCAAGACCCTCACAAGCCTCACTAACTCTACAACATCATTTGCTTAAACTACAAGATTGGTTCACACTATGGAAAATTCGACTTAATCATGACAAATCCAAACATAAAACATTTACTCTTCGAAAAAACACCTGTCCACCAGTTTATATTGACAACAATCAAATTCCTCAAACGGACACGGTACTTTACCTTGGACTCACCTTCGACAGAAGGATGACATGGGGCCCACATGTTAAAATGAAGCGTATGACACTTAACAAACGACTCAAACTACTTTACTCTCTTTTTGCCAAATCTTCAAAACTAAAACTAAAACAGAAACTGAATACATATACATACTTACTTAAGCCCATATGGACATACTCATCACAAATATACGGCATCGCTAAAAAGACCCACCTACAAAAACTTCAAACGTTCTAATCAAAATTATTGCGACTCATAACAAAAGCACCTTGGTACGTGACTAACAAAACTCTACATACTGACCTCCACTTTCCAACAGTTGACCAACATATAACGACCCTATTCCAACGATTTTACACAAATTTAAATGGACATAATAATAGACTTATAAGAGACATGGCCACAACTGACATACCTCAGAACATGGGCAGGAGGATGAGGGATCTCCTTCCTTACACAACCTAAGTAATTAGAACAAGTTAGGGAAGAGGTACTGCTGTGTACTTTCCTTCCCCATACCTGTCATGTCATTATATCATTATCGCCATCACATTTGCTGATTGTCAACTTATTGTTGACAGGCGCAAATATATATTTTATAGACAAAAAAAAAAAAAAAAATTAAAAAACAATAAGTAAATTAATACTCCCATTCTTGATGTAAAAATCATATAGATAATAAACTCACGTTTTTGCCAAAAGTCTGTAATATCAGAACATTAACCTCTTAGTGTAACTATTTTTGATAGATAAAACGAATTCTGTTCATTTGCTGCACTTTATGTGTTTTTACATCGATAAATAAAATCGAAATTCACCAAAACGAACTTAAAAGTTGTACTCTATTAAAAACGTGCTTAGTGGCTTTTTGTTATAAACTGATGATACATTGATTTATATTTTCTTGATTGTTACAAAATGTTTTCTGAGGACTTTCCTACCTATTTCAGAAAAGTTTTTATATCTTTACTTATGTTCGTGAAGAAACAAAAAAAAAATTGGATTAGATTTATTTTCCTGAAAAATTGATCAAAAACAAGATTTGAGTAAGATTTATTTGATAAACTTAAGCAATGAAACCTGCTGAAGGTAGATCAGTGTAAAAATTTCAATACTCTCTAATATTTCTGATCAAACACTTTTCGCCATAGCCTAATTTTATCACACAATAATTTCTGTTAAAAGTAGAAGAAATAGTGAAGCTTGTGTGATGTCGGTTACAGATTTTCTTACTTTCACTCAATTATCTTTTTTCTCTCATTTACCCCTTTCTAACATCAGCATATGAACCCGTAATCTTACATTGGATACTGAATAGCTGTAACTTCGTTAATAGTTGTCTGAAATGAACGATTTTTGTATATTTTTTAAGGAAATTTCATTACCTTTAAAAAAAATAGGCTTCAATACTTTCCTTTCCCAGTATAGGTCGGAAAGTAATAAATTAAAATAGAAAATAGAATAAGATGTATCATCGCTAATACTGGTTCGATTCCGATGATTTTAGTTTTGTTGGTAATTTAATTACCTTTCAAAATTTTTAACGTATAATATACACTTTGCGAATTAGGCCCCAAAACATTTTTCTTTTCTTTATAACTTTTTACCCTGAAATTTCTCGGGAATTTAGTCCATATACGAAAATTGAAAGGAAAATTATTAGAACATTATAGGAAAGTTTCATCAAAGTCGTTAGAGCTGTTTTCGCGCTACAGTCTATCGGAAAACATGTTTTCATTTAATACGCGCAAGCTAATGCGCATGGAGCACCGAATTTCTGTCACAGGCATCGGTTGTCAATACCCTACAAAATAAAAAAAGGAGAAACAAAATTGGTTTCCGTGAAAATCTTGGCACAGACAAACAGACAGACCAATGGCTACAAATGTCTTTTTCGGACTCAAGGGGCTAGATCCGTCGATATCGGAAATTTGACCCGATCGCAATACTTTCCTTACCTAGTATAGGTAGAAAAGAAATAAAGTTGAATTTATTTCTTTTATTTAAAAAAAAAAAAAATGAGCTCCATCAAAATGTAATTGATGATTTTTTTTTCTATAAACCGATGATATGGTTTTCAATCTTCTAATTTAACCGCTCTCATTATTTTTTTCTCTTATTTTGTTTATAGTTAATACTAGACTTTCGAATATAAGATGGCATTGCAAATGTTTGCAGATGTTATAACAATGGAATAGAGTGGACATACGAGGTTGCCTTGGGCAAATCCCAGCAGAGTGGCTATAAAACCTTAATGGCTTTAGGTTTATTTGCCCTGGCTCTCGAAGGCCCGCGGTATATGTTTATACCTCCTCATCTTATAGCTCTTCCATAAAACATGCTGCTTCGGCTTAATGGACTTTTAATATGCGACCAGGGAACACTGTTAGCTTTTATTTTTGTTTTGAAAACATCTCATTTCCACTCGTCAACTTTCTTCATTGATTTTTTTAACCAATAAGTCCCGGTACTTCGCTGTTTGCACGCATCGTTGCATTTATTACACCCACAGTCGGTGAACAAAAATCGCTTGTAGTTAATCGATTAATTTTTTTTGTTTTGTTTATTTTTACTTATATTTAAAAAAATTCTAATCTAAGTTGATCAATATATGTTCCTAAATAATGATATTCATACAAAACGGAAATTACGTGTTTAATCAAATTATTTTATTAGGATGTTATTGCAAATTTTTTGATGAAATCAAATCACAAAATATACACATCAATATTTTACGTCTTCAGGCGTAGAATTTTAATTCTGTTTGGAGGGAGGGGAGGAATAATGGACCTCCCAAAAAAGTCGAGAGTTTACTTATACTTTAAAAGTATGAGTGATAATTAACATAACCATTGTAAAACGAACACTATAATAATATAAATGCATATATCTTTATATATATTATTATTTATTTATATTTTTATACATGTATTTTTTTTTTGCCTACGGATGTATTTTAAAGTATGTTAACAAGGTGATTGAATATATTACGTATTTCAATTTTAATTTAAAGGTATGATGCAAACTCAGTGAGATGAACTCATAATTCTACGATGCTTCAAATTTGCCGTGGGGAATGTGATAAAGAAATGACTAGAAAAGTAAAAAAGAAGGGGTGAACATGAATGAATCATAAAACCCTAGAATGTTTTGCTAAATATAATTATCTTTGCATAGAATCTAAAATTTCAAAAATAGGGACATACGGTGAGGTAAAACACTTGCGTACCTAGTTGTATGCCTTAACTTAGCCGTCTAGTCAACTTTTCCTATTTCCTTAATTGATTTTACTTTACACATTTTACAGAAGGTTAATTGTTATTGGTTTTGATTTAATTTTTGTTTTTAAAATATTGGGGAGCAAAAAGATATTCTCGCACCCCCTCTATTTTTATCGGGGGGCGACGGCCTATTTCTCGAAGTCTGCGCCTAACGTTATATCCCAAGCCTATCAGTCAGTTTAATTAAAGAAGATTTTTCCTTATGTACAGAAACAAGCTTAAATTATTGAACGGTCCAGCAATAAGCAAACGAATTGTTTTTTCCCTATGTTCTGGCTCGATTGGTTTTAATATGGAGGATCTACTTATAAGACTTGGAGTCATTTTACCGTCACAATTTGACTGAGTATAACGGAGTTGAGAAAGACAAACGAGTACCCATGACAGATTGTCCTCCTACTGGATCAGAAATTTATTTCGGTCTGGTTGGACACGGACAGATATATGAATGTAGAACACGACTTCGGTATTCCTCCAGACCTGCGCGCCCCCTCACCGAAAAATAAAAAGTAATAAAAAGAAGGCCGAAGAGTTATATTTCATAAAGCGGTCTTTGACTAACGAATCAATTATCTCAGAGGCAGGGTAAATAAATAGTCAGTCGTAGATTAATGGCAGTCGTTAGTGGCCGCCATCTCTCATCTTAGGTTGGTACACCTGGACTGTCGATATAGCAGGCCCGTGGTTCTATACCTCTGATGAGTCACAACTTCAAATTTAATGAATCTCTTCAGTGATTTCTCTTGGCTCTGTTTCTGGTGTTTAAATGTTAAATGTGGCCAGGTCGCCTGTGTATAAATGAATAAATGAGAAAAACTGAGTTTATTGATGCTGAATTGAAGACATTTTTAAGTTAAAGTATGATTATCTAAGAGATACAAAATGTTCTTCCATGACATTTTCAACCACTTCGGCCTTCTTCATTCATTCTTCATATTTCAGGAGTATTACCATCAAATATGTGGACCCCAATCTATTACAAAACCCAATCTTAACGGACCAACCGGACATTTTTTGAGGGACGAAAGAATTTGAGCAAAAACAAAATTAGAGGTAAATTAAGTTTTTAATGGACAACCACAATGGCGAGATCTATTAAAATATCTGGTGGAACCTAACAGAAAAGGGAAAGGAAATAATATTCATGTGGGTCCCTTCACACTGCGGAATTGTCGGAAATGAACAGGCAGACAAAGCAGCAAATATGGCAAGAAGGCTAGATAGAAATCCAACAGTTATAATTAACGAAATCCCGAAAGAAGATTTTATACAGCATATAAAAAAAAAATGTGGTACAGCGGGTAATGTGGCAGAACGTATGGAAACAAAAAGAAACCAAATTAAAAGAAATAAAAAGCCACTGTTCCAAATGGAAAACTAGTAACAGACTCTCCAGAAAAGAAGAGACAGACGCTTAAGAATCGGGCATTGTGAATTTTCTCATGTCTATTTACTTAGATGACTAAAACACACCGTCTTACGAGAGCTGTAAGGTGCAAAGAACAGTCCAACATATCATCCAAGACTGCCCAGTATTTAAGAATATAAGGAAAAATTTGAAGATGGCTCAGAATCTAAAAGAAAACCACAGTGACAACGAAAACGCCGTGGAAAAAACCTTTCAATTTTTTTAAATTATAAAATTCTACAATAGAGTATGAATAGCAAGTGTTGCCAATGACCCTCCAGGGTAGAGGCAACAATAAAAACAAATAAATAAATATCATAATTATATAATAATAATGATAAACTGTTAAAAGTTCAAACTGATTAATTGGTTTCTAATTCATGGAAAAAGCATAAAATCAAATCATTAGAATATAAAATAGGATTAAATAAATGCATAGCGAACAATTTTAGTTGCAAATTAAGTAAATTCAGTGCAAAATTACATAAGCATTAGTTTTAATATACCCATCTTCTATATAACCATATTTCTCTCTCTCTCTCTCTCTCTCTCTCTCTATATATATATATATATATATATATATATATATATAGCTATTCCAGAGGCCGACTATGATAAATAACTAAGATGAAGAAGCATCGTTGAGGAGTTGGGCCCTCCAAGGTAGACAATAGGAATGCTAAAGAGGCCAAACAGAGCCAGCATGAATTATTAATGAGCTGCTGAAAGCTACAGCTCTATAGTTCCTCCATCTCTCCGGCAACAGGATCCAACCCCAGTGTCAATATTGCCAAGACCACTTAGCAATACTTAAGGAAGTAGCCCATTAACAATCAAGTCTCATGAGGAGGTCATTTACAAAACATCCTTTGTGTATGTCTCTAACATCAAATACCATATTTCTCTAAATTTTTCTAATACTGAACGTTTGTCAAACCTTAAAAAAAAAATAAAATAAAAATAGTATTTATAAACTTTCATAAATACCATATTGCTCATTGGCAGCAAAAACATGATATTTTAGTTAATTTTTATTTATTTATTGGGGTTAACAAATAAAAATATACAGCATGAAATAAATGTAGAATTTAATAATTTTATAAATGCATTGCCTGAAACATTGTGAATTTCGAGTTATGGCACTGTTGCCTCAAACAAGCAATATATTAAACATCAATGGTAATTAATAGTGTATTTAATTGATAATTAAAAAATTAATTATTCTTGTCTAAGCACATCAATTGCTAGTTAAGTTCATTACATTATTTTTATTTTTCAAATATTTATAATGAATGTTTTGTTTGATTTCAGCTGTTCGAAGCCAGTTGAGGCTAGGAGAAGAAGGAGAACGAGTCGAGTACACTGATCAGGATGCACTTTGGTTCCGAGCAGCCACTGTCGCAGTCCCCATCTTCGGAGCACTTATCCTCCTCATCCTCATTTTCCTAGCTCTCAAGATTCTCAGGACTGATCCCCAGTCTCTGCAACCCAAATTGAGGTAAATTTCATCTTTAAATAGCACAGAAAATTAATTTAATTGCTAATCTAAATATAAAATATCAATTGACAGCACTTATTGAAGGATTGAATGGAATCCATCAATTACGTTTATATTCCAATGACAAAGACTGTTATGCCAATATTTTGTTTTGTTTTTCTAAATTTTTTTTCCCTATTTCAATTTCTAATTCTAATTAGCCTTAATATTAATGCCCTTCAATGTGGCAGAATGTATTAATATTCAATAAAGAAAGTAACAAAGTAAATTCTAATGATTTTGTTATATTGAAATATTTTTATCAATTATCATTAATTTGTTTAGATTTTTTTTTTCATAATTCATTTTTCTTAATCTAAGTAGCAATTTTTTAAAATATATTATCTATTGTTCTGTGCATATTTGGTGAGATATTTTAATTGAATACCCAGAAGTAATGCTCATTAAATTTTAAAAAATTGCTCTGAATGATTGGGCTATCTGTGCAGTGACCCTTCAAAAGTCTATCTACCAATGCCTTATCAAAAGATGGAATGAAAAATAAAACATTAAATTAGTGAATTCATAAAATGTATAATATTGGAATAAATATGAATTATATATTTCATCACTTTATTCTATCATGTTTAAGCATCGCATTCAGTCTTAGCATTTTATGTATTATATTATAGTAATATTTGTTATAATTTAATTGCTTAATAAATACAACTAATCGTACCCTCTCACTGTTAGCAGGGTGGGCCCAAACACAAGAGTAATGATAGGCAGTAACAACCCACACATCGACACTGGGGCTAAGAAGTTACCACTGCTTTATCAGCACAACGACTGCACCTCTCGGACCCAGGAGAAAAACGAAGCAAATGCGAAACTCAACAGCCCTGCTACCTTGCTAGATCTTCACAAGTCGAGCCAGAGAGCCCCCTGCAACTTGTATCAACCGCTTATTCAGAGCCCGCAGGGGGTCGACGCAAGCGTCTATAACAAGACCTTCCTCATAGACTGGGGTGCTCACCCTTAGCTGCCTTAGTGTCTCTTCCTCTATATATATATATTGTTCTTTTTTTGATAATGTTTTTTGTAATGCTGTACTGTATACAGTTCCTAACCCCAGGTTATCAGCTGCAGTCAATTTTATATTTGTTTCGTCATTTTGGAATGTATTTGTATATTTTAAAAGGATAGTTGCCAAAACAAAAGTCATATTAATTTTCAGTTTTACTTTAATTTGATTTAAATGTGAGAGGAAATATTTCTAATTGCTACACATATAAGATAGTTCCTGAAAAAACAAAGAAAAATTATTCTGGCAAATTTATTTAGGATAGTTGCTTTAGAATAATTTTTGACCCTTATGTTTTATTCTGAAATTGAAGTGGAAAAACTTATTATGGAATACAGCTAATTTATATTAAAGTGCCTACCTAATGTTAGGAACGAATACAAAAGAAGACTAGCTAGTCATATTGTTTAACAGGATACGACAATATTTATGTGCCTCTGAAAAAAGTCTTCCAAAATATTTAACTGATATTGATTGAACATCATGCTGCTAGGGGTTCATTCAACCTTTTTTTTTCTTTTAAATTTTATGTAGGAGAGACAATTTTAGATTAGTTGTTTTTATTACCATTTTGATTTTAGAAATTTCCCACCTTTAGTGATATTTTAGGGAAATGTGAAAAGGAAAAATCTCATCTTCTCTAAAAGTATAGATCCTTTTGCACAGTTTTTATTATTGTTTTATATATTTTTTTAAAAATTCATTACTGTAATTTAATGAGAAAAAAATTGTATATAAGTGTACACAAATTTTGTACAGGCTATTTTTGTAATATAATAAATGTATATAATTAATTATTTAATAAAAAAGACTGTACTTATGTATATGTTCGTGGTCATGTGATTGTAAAAGGGGGGGACAAATTGTGAAATCTTTAATTAGAATTCTGACCACAGTCTAATTGTCAAATGAGTAGGGAAATGGACTGCATTCTATGCAATGCTTTTGAGATCGATCTTTATTATGTATAGTAATATATATCATTCGTGATAGCACATTTATTGATACAATTATGTGCCAATGTTTATTATTGATTTAATAAAATGTTATTTATAATTACTCATTTTTTTTATTCTATCCCAACCATTATAAAAAATTAAAATATTTATGCTTTGCATAGAATATATTTATATATACCTTAACTGAAATGTGTATTTTGTGCAACATTAATATAAGCTATAAAACAATATACAAAGTATATGTATATTTTTTTATATTAAATAAGATTATAAATTAAAGACAAATTAATGAATGTACTGGTACTGGTGAGGGAAAAAAGTCCAGCAAGTGTGCCTTGCCGCAGTTCTTTTTGTCTACATCTGACTACTTTGGACTGACACCATGTCCTAACGAAGGTGGGAATATCTAGAATCATTTACCAGAGCTACTAAGAAATAAATATTAACCAACCCAGGTGGAGTCCCACAACATTTAGAACTGGGTACACTTGGACCCATACCCCAACATGCTCAGGTCGAATTCTATGAGCGAAAAAATCACTGCAGATTAGAAACCCGACAGGTGTTGCCCAGGAAGGACATTTTCTACGTGTTTGGCAAGAAACACATTCCTGCACAATATCATTGTAGTTCTTTCTTTCTGATGGTTGCATGACATTTTCATGTCAGAGAATGCAGGAATTGTATGAAGCCACTACTGTTTTCATCAAGCTCTACTCCCTTTGGAGAAACGGGAGTTTGTCTGTGCATACAAAATTGAGGCTGTAAACAACCAACATAATGTCTGTACGTCTGTATGGCTCAGAAACTTTAGAGGTCACAAGATGTTTCATCAGAAAGCTGGTTGTATTACATCTTCAACATCAGATTGCCTGAAAAAGACGTGAATCGAGAACATTGGTGCAGAGCTGGGCAGAGGCCACAATTGAACTAGATGCAACAGTGAAAGGTTGGTAATTGATTGGAAACTCCCCAAGTAACATGCCGAAAAAGACGATCTTGCGTCACATGGAAGGAGGTCTGCGCTGAATGAGGTAGAGCAGACAGGAAAGACTTGGAGTGAGATGAAAACTGACTAGTGACAGAGATGGATGGAAATAGTTCGTTGAGGCCACTAAGAACTGAAGGATTTAAGTAAGTAAAAAAGCTACTTGGTATAAAAAAGTTTTTGTAGGTCACTGTGTAATAAAATACCAAGCGGTCTTGATAATTGGAACAGTAGATTACATTTAACCTTTTTAGATTATCAAAGTACACAAGGTGACAGAAATGTAAGTTACCTTAGAATGCATAAAGGTATAATAGTTAAATATGAGCATGTCAAATCACCTTTACCCTTTGTTCTAAACCTAAGACTTCCTGTCCTACAGTATCCTTTAATAATACCCCGCTTATCCCTATTGAACAAAGCCGGTACCTTGAACTCCACTTGGACAAACGTCTAACTTGGAATCCTCACACCAGACTTAAACGATGAGAAACCGCTCGACGTTTCCGACTACTCCAGCACTTACTAGACAAAGCTTCCAGTTAATTACAAAAGACTCATATACATGACTACAAGACCTCTGGATATACAGAGTTGAGATTTGAGGGTCCACAAAGCCATCGAATTCCTCACGCATCCAACCCTTACAATCAAAAATCCTTCAGAAAATCCTCAATGCTCCTTACTTTGTTACTAATAAAATCATCCATAAAGACCTTAATGTTCCTTATGTTTCCGAATTATCCAATGTCCAATCCAAGATATTTATCCTTCAATAATAAACTTCAGAACCATCCGAACCCTCTCGTTTCTAACATTGCTTCCTATTCAATCGCTGATAACACTCCCAGGTATCTGAAAAGAAGATGGCCTCGAGTTCTTCTATTGTAAATACATTTTTTTTAGAGTGCTACCATTGGGTAGTTTCTCAACAAGTGTTTTCATGTTTTTATTTTCTGTTATCACATTTACTTAATGTATTCTTTCTTAATGCAATTGTAAATATCATAAATTAAAAAAATATGAGCATATTGCAAATAAAATATTTCTGAAAATATTACATTACCCAAATAAGATTTTTTTAAACTGTTCAGGATATAAGTTTTCAACTATTCTCTTCTTTAACTATTTCTATCTTTTATTCACCTTTTTCATTTGTATAATAGTAGTCACCCCCTTAGTAATAATAAAAATAATATAAAAAAAAGTTTAATATAACTTGCTGAATTTATTATTATTAGTTGGTTCACAATACTACTAAATTAATTTCCATCTGCAATAATTTATTAAAAACAATTTTATCAATTATTTTAATTTATCTTCAGTGGGAAATTAAAATACAGTTTTTAATATTCTACTTCAACCCATGTGATTAATTAATTTAGAAGTAGAGAAAAATTAATTAATATAAGAAAAAAAGAGAGGTGTGAGGTATTTTCTGAACAAGTGCAAATTTGTAATAGGAGAACAGGATAAAACAAAAGCTTAATTCCTAACCACCATCCCAACTTCTGTTTGAGATGGAGGGGAGAGACCACTCCCACTCTTATTGCTCCACCTCCTCAATATCAGTCAACCTCCTATGTTGGTAAAATTATTTTGTTAAAAAATTTCTTAAAATTAAATATCTGGCTTTCATGCTACATTTAAGGATTGATTACAGCAAACCTAAAAATTATAGATTGGATTTGAACTTTAAAGGCAAGGATTGGTACCTGCCAAACACATAGTTTCTGATTCTCTGTATTTATTTATTTTTTTTCATGTACCTCCCAATTTCTAATGTATGGAGAAGAGGATATTCTACAGTTATAACAAAACCTATTCTAACCTGAACACGAACTGATTAACATTCATTCTGTGGGTTTGCCACAAAATAAATATCAATCCAATTTGTTGGGTTGGAGGAAAAGGTGATCAAGTAACAATGTAGACACTTTGATTAAGAGACAATTATTTCCAAATAAAAAAAGGTACTTGTGAACAATCCGGTCTGTGGAAGCTCCCTTCTTATCTTATCTTACATCACATAACCTCCTTTCTTATCTCCTGTAATCTGTTGTTATCCTTCTGTTATGTGTGAGTTATTCCATTGTTTATTTTTTGTTTACATTATTACACTGTGGGAATTGGTGTCTTCAGAAGAATAAAATATCAAATATTTTCAAAAGGTCGGAATAATTCCAATGATGAAATTCTGTGAAGGTCATGAAAATAAGTTTGACTGGAAGAACAAATGGAGATGCTTTAGTAGCAGTTGTAACAAAAACGTATCTATAAGAAAAGGAACGTGGTTAGAGAGGTCAAACATTACCTTTTCAACTGTTTTAAAATTTATTTATGGACGGTTTCATAATTTAACAACAATACAGTGGGGCAAAAAGATGCTGAAACTATTGAATAAAAGTGTGATAATGTGGAACAAATTATTAAGAGAGATTTGTGCCCATAAGATGTTATACAGGTCAACTAAAAAAAAATGGAGGGCCTGGCAAAATCCTTGAAGTAGATGAGTCTTTTTAATAAAAATAGAAGTGTTTTATATGTACATTTGTTTTTTATATAAAGCATGAACATATATGCGTTGTATGCATTACATGTTTAAGTAATATTTTGTATAGAATGTAAAATAAAATTGTTTTATAAATGCATATATGCATATATATATATATATATATATATATGTTGTAAAATAAAAGTGTTTTGTTATTATTATATTTGTTTTTGTCTATTTAAATATCCATAAATATGACATTTGTTTTTGTCCATTTCAATTTCTATAAATATGAATACAAAGATAGGGTTCATCAGTGCCTTACCAAAATTATCAGTGTTCAAGTTAAAAACTAAGGTAGCAGTCCACACCAACTGGATTGTTGACGAATATATAAAAAAAACTAGAGATCCAAAAATAAAGTTAACAGATTAGATAATATCAGGAAAAAACAAAAGAATAATTTAACAATAAATTTTGTAAAGTTATTTTTATATTCATAAGAAAATAATTCAACAATGACTATACACATATTTTTTTTTATAAGAAATTGTATTAAAATATATCACAATTCTCTAAATGCATTCATATATGAAGATACACAGAGATGTAGGAACTACGAAGTGTGAAATAACTATACATTTTACAATACTTCGTTCCTACTCATACATGACTACATTACATAATTTATTTAAATATTTACAATAGATACAACTCATGTCTTATTTTTTCATTTATAAAAATTATAATTATAGTAATATGATAACAACAATTCAAATTTAAAAGAACTAAATACAAAGAAAGAAGCATGCATTACAGAACATACCACTGAAATTCTATAAACATTAATATATATGTAAAAATAATAAATATCACCAAATATATAAAAATAAGACATTTAAAAAAACTTTTGATTTTTATAAACAATTAACAACAATGGAATGTTAAAAACTCTCTATGAACATGTAAAGAGAGAAATAGTAACTATTATTAAGAATCTTTAAACCTCTTCCATTTGAACTGTACAATTTTAATATTAAAAAATAAAATAACAATTGAATGTATAAATAAAGATAAATTTTGTAAATAAATACTGGTTGAATGAATAACTTATCAATGACCAAATATTGTTACTATTAAAAAAATTGTAAATGTATATTTAAAAAATAAAAAATTAGTTCATTAACTTATTTATTAAGTTTATATCTTTTACACCAGCCTTTATTTTGATTGAACTGACACGAAATAATGATTAAAGCTCTATTATTTTACCAAAATATAAATTTTAATTAATTAAATTGAACCCAATTCATTGGAAAGTCTATTATTACATAATAATACATTTTTAAGGAGAATACTATTTTACAAGGAAAATCTACCCCTTTTTAATGAAAATAAAAGTATATTTTAAAGTTATTTACATAGAATCAATATAGGGTAGACTGATGACTATGTTAAACTAAGCTTGCTTATTTGTTGCTTCTGGATAAATGAACTCGATAGAGCCAGAAGTCTGTATCTTTGCTTCAAGTTACGTGCACGAACATGGGAAGATGGGATTTCAACAGTGTGATTGCCAGGAAACCAACCATTTTCGCTGTCTCTCATCCGTTCACCATAATACCAACCTATTTAAAAAAATGAAAATTAAATGATAAGGTACATACTGAATTGTATATTATTATCAATATACGAATCTTGAATATTTTGACAGGATATTTTTAAGTAGCAACTCATTATTGTTCAGGACAATGAGATCATACTATACTATATAATTTTATGAAGGCCACAGGTAGAAATAAACCTGAGAGAGGTGGTCCAAAATATGCTCAGAATAGAATATAAAAGTGACAATGAAAATTAATTGGATACTATTTTCCAAGGCCTGATCTTGCTACATGCTTTTGCTGACCATAACTAACGCATGCTGCTTGTAGCATGCAGAATAGTTGACTATAACTACTCTATCTTCTTTTTCCGATTTTAGAAAGAAATTAAAAACTTAAAAAGAATGAAAATTAAATAAATTAAATGAAATACATTCTAAAAAACCTATAGTACCATCATCAGTCTTCCTCAGGACATTAATAACATCTCCATACTGAAGTGACAATTCATCAGGTTGAACTGCAAGGTAGGCATGCTGCACAAACACCTGTGGACAATCCCAATCTTCATAAAGTCTCTCCCCAGGGTTTGTTGGAGCAGGTGGGGACATGGCAGAGATCCATCTCGCCCTGGAGCTCTCTCCTCCACAGCAAAGTGCCTTGAAGAAAAAATAAATAAGAAATACTCCAGTTTTATAAAATATAAATTCTTTAATATCTATATATTGTAATGTACACCTTTATTGGAAGAGAGTAAAAAGATTTTAATCAATTAATGTTGAACAATTATAAGGCAAGCTAATCTATTTCTAGTGCAGGGAAAAGAAAATGGCTGCTCTGTCGTTTCCCAAGAAGGAAAATCCCAAAGAGGAGAGGGACAAAGGTTTTTGTTATGGCAAGCAGTTGTTGTGTGACTGTAGCAAAGAGAGGATAGGAGACGTGATCACCAGTGGGTAAAACCCAGTATTACCATTTTGGATGTTGTGTTTGGCAGTACATTAGACAGCATTTGAAGACAAATGAATTTAGTGCAACAAAAGAAGAAATAGTGTCTATAGAAAAAAGTTTAGCTTGCCAATCCATATTTGACTTTATTTTAAAACCAGTGTTTAATTGTAGTGTAAATAATAATAGTTTGTCTGAGTTGAACTGATTGTCAGTAACCCACACCTGAGATAAATAAATATATTAATTCTCTTATAATTTTGTTTATTATTAAACAACCTCTTATTTATTTAGGAAGTATCCCAATGGTAAGAAGTGAGCTTCCGAGGTTATATTATTATTATTTGTCAAATATAAGAGAGATGTTACAATATATATATATAGAACTTAATATGTTTTAAAGTACCAAATATAAAATAAAAATATTACAGAAACATACCATCTCTTGTGTCTTTCCTTCATGGTTCTTGAGAAGAGTTAGCATGATAAGAAACTTGTTTGAGAAGGCCTCTTCAACATCTGACATCTGAACCAGGTTTCTTTCACAATAAGTGACTACAGAGAATGTATCATCACTATAACAAATATTTTAATATATTTCTGGATGTTAGAAATTTTGTATTATTAAATTGATGATTAATACTTCAATAAATATAATAATTTAATGGAGTTATTTTCCAGGAAAATTATTAATATGATATTAATTAATTTTGGAAATAGTATTTCTATGATATTATCCATTAGAAATATTAAATTTTCTAAAAGTAATTTTATACACTTCTATTTTATTCCACTGCACTGCATGAAATGTTAATTTGTTAGTTTTATTAATTAATTAAAATATAATCTTTTGGCTCCAGTTTAATTATCGAATGAATAAGTTTCTTAAATAAATTTTCATAACACCTTGGATTATGAGTTTAAACAAGATACTTGGAGTATAATCCATATTGAGAAAAAAAGGAAATCGGTAAATAAATACCACCACAACTTACTCTCGATATATAACCATTTTCCATTTAGTTATAATACAGTTTATAGATATCAAAATTTTTTAAAATGTATATTTACCCTTTCCTCTTGGTTATGACCAAATAATCAGTGAAGAGGAAGAGTCTCAGCTTGACAGTACGAGGAGCAGTAAGCCTCCTGCTGAATGTTGTCCGAGATTCGAGGGATATCTGGCTGACATCTCCACTGCGCACCAACCATCGACTGGCAGACAGCAGAGGTAGTGGTCGCACCTCAGGCGGGAATTGTAGAGACCTGGATAATAACGCCATCTCTTCCATTCGCTCGGTCTGCCTTGCAGCTTCATTACAATCATGGACAATCTGACGAGATGATTGGTACTTAGTATTTATTTAAAAATGTCACAAATAATATATTGAAGCATGGTATATGATATAAAATATAAATATATTATAATGTATTATGAACTTTGTAAGAGAGTGGATTTCATTAAGAAAAATTCTGGTGCGTCTGCGGTCTGCCTTGCAGCTTCATTACAATCATGGACAATCTGACGAGATGATTGGTACTTAGTATTTATTTAAAAATGTCACAAATAATATATTGAAGCATGGTATATGATATAAAATATAAATATATTATAATATATTATGGACTTTGTAAGAGAGTGGATTTGATTAAGAAAAATTCTGGTGCGGGCATCACACCAATTTCTTCTTTTTTTTTTTCGTCGGCTCAATACTTCACTTGAAGTCCTATACTGACCCTCGTATTATATTATAATAGAAAGAAGGTATGGATGCAAATTATTATTATTGATTTATCTATTTTTGATGCTTCAATAAATTTGCATGACTTGATGGTATCCATATCTAGATCTGCCAACCGTTGGGGGAAAACACTATTGTTTTTGATTAGGGAATATTTATTCTGGTAGTTATCATGTTTGCTGCATTCTAGAATAATGTGCAATGGGTTCTCGATGGAGTTGCATGTCATACTTATTATTTGTTTTCAACTTTAATTAGTGTCAAGACATGATTTGTGTGACCATGGTTAATTCTCAATCTTGTAAGTAAGACTATTTCTTTACTGTTTAACGTACGTGAAGAAACACGTACGTAGAGAGACGTTAGGTAGGATAGAGGACAGAGAAATGATCTTTGCCTTTCGAACTTGACTCCCAGGCATATCTATTTTGCCATTCACTAATTTTTTTATTTTTTTTTCGGTTGGTGTTACAGACCGTGCAGATCTTTGACCACGAGATGTGGTCTCCTAGGCCATATCCCGATTCCTGATTACAAAGGTCCAAGAAATTTAAGATATGTTTTTAATCACAGTTGTTTACAAACATGTCTCCAACAGTTGTACATACTTATTTCAATATGTACAACAAGAAGTGCCCATACCCCCAAGGCCGATGGTGCATGAATCTTCATATTTTATTGCTTTTCTATTCTTAAAAACAGTGTAAACAAAAGTATAATTAAAAAATTCGTAGTTTATATACAATCACACATCCTGCAGATAATTCCGTGCTTCTATTTGTCTTTTGATTTTAAACTTTTCATTTCAAAAATTCAGAACTTCATTGAATTGTGCTCCCCTCAAAAATTTAAAACCCCTTCAAAATGTGTCCCCTCAAAAATATTATGGTGCAAATTGTGCTATGAAACCCTCTTCTGAGCACACATGTGTACTACTATATGTATATTTACAACACAGTATATTTTTGATTGAGCTCAACTTTTAAGTACGAATTTGTAGATTTCAATCTTGACATTTGAAGTTGTAGAATTTAATAGTAACTGATAAAAAATGCGTAAACTGAATGATTGAGATGGGAGAAAAAAATAAATTTAATATAACATAATACTTTTATTTAAATATAATAAGTTTAGACACATTATGATAATTAAATATTTACTAGCCAAACTTCAAAGTAGAGTGGTAAGTGAAAGTTGTGTTATTCATGAACCACACTAGATTTTTTAATCTTCAAACCTTTTCATAGCAAAATTTAATCGCAACTATAAACATTTACAAAACCTTACCTTATTGAGTCTAGCAAGTGCAAGACGACAGGACTCATACTCTGGATCGGAGGGAGTCAACTTGGTGAGGATGGCATCTTGTAACAGTGGCATCCTGGTGACCCTCTGCATCGGCAGCAATACAAAGGAGTAAAAAGTCAAGTTGTGGCATTTGGGTGATTTTTGCAATGTGTCTAAAGCATCTGAGAAAGCCTGGTTTGATTTCCTAAAACCGAACAAAATAACACATAAATAATAATAAAGGAAACAAGAATGAATAATCCTAGAAAAGATCTTATCTATTGATGGCTGGATATATAGTCCAGTCAATGAATGGTAAAAAAGTGCTTTGAGTGTACATGGAAGATGGACAAGCAATTGACCTTGGGAATTTGTTGGGGCACTTAAGAGGTAAACATACTAAAAGTCGCCGACCCTACACCTTCCGCTTCACAGTGGAGAGGAACCCCACAAAGGTATTTTTTTCCAGATTGTCTCATATATCTTGAAAACAAGAAATCACAGATGGAACATTATCGTATGAAAAATTAGAGCTGACAAAATTTCGTTTAAGAAAGTTCATATTTATTTATTTTGCATCTTTTACAGTTTTCGAGATATTCACTTAAACATTCACTTAAAGACATTAACTTAAATTGGTTATTTCCGAAAAATATTTTTGCCTCATTTTTTTTGTTGTAAAACTTGTCCTTTTAACATCACGGCTTTTCGTTCTACAAGTAAATCCTCAGGAAGAAAATTGTAGAATATAGTTTGTTATTTAAATGTACATATCATTTATTAGTTTATCTTTTACGAGTCGAAAGTTACATCAATTTTAAATATTTTGATAAATTCGATTAATGCATATGACAAAATGTAATTTGTTAATTATGGTTTTTAAGCATGAATGTCCACAATGTAAGATTATTATGGAAGGTAAAGATGAAAAAGAAACTTATGGCCCCCATAGGTAAAAAATTAATATAAAAAAGAAAGATAATGTGAATAAATCTTATCAAGTATAGTTCACTTACTTCAAAGTCTTAATTGTCTTTTCAATGGCTTGCTGATGCTTGCAGTACTTGATATAGGCTGAAAAGTGTTCTTCAGCCACTTTGTTGATAACATCTGACAAACCTTCAAGCAAAATGCTTTCCTGCCAGCACTTCTCTAATGCTGCTAACACTTCTTCAGAACACTTCCGCACTAGGAAATACATTTATTTATTTACTTTACATACATCAATTACATATTTACTTTTTGATATTTTACATGAGAGTTTTGTAACTAAATATATGTTTAGTGCATACTAAATTCTAACATAAAAATATAAGCGAGCAAGTCACTGGTACGACAGAGATGATGGCACTTAAGATGAGTTAAGCCTTTTTTAAGAATATTTTTTGGAGATTCTCACAATTAGTGCACTAGCATATGTGATGAGGAATAAATTTTTAATAACAGGTCATTACGAATCAATTAACCCAAAGAAAAATAAATTTTGAACTTTCCAGTCCCTAATTTACATCAACTAAATATAATACATTTCAGGTATACATCTTTAAACTATTTTTTTCTTGAACAGTTTTTTAATATCGACTTTTATAAATTGTGGAAAATTTCATCATAAGCAGAATTTCAACATATATTTTTTATCACAAAGATGCTTTAGAACTACAACAAGTGGTGCTAGAGGGATTTTTTGTAACTAATTTTAAAGCTTATTACATGCGCTTTCATTCATCATCTAAAAAGAAAGAGTGGCATAACTTTCACTTGAAATTTTATATATTCGTTCAGTGTTCTTGAATAAAAAATATTGAATAATATGAAGCACAGTATTATAGCTGAAATGTAGTATGATTTAAAAAAGAAATTTATTCCAATTATTTCTCATCAAGTTTGTACTTCAATCAAGTCATATTCAGTATTAATATAATAGTGAGCACTACCCTTCTCTCCCCCAAAAGTGATTATATGTTTAGTTAATTATGAGTAATAATATATTTTATCAAGAAAATGTACTTTTTATTACGGAATAAATGAATAAGCAAAGCAATACCTGCTTAACCGTTACATCTTGTTTACTCGTAATCCCATCATTTCTCTATCATCAATATATTTTGAAATTACATACTTCCAAGAATATTGGATGAATATACAAAATTTAAACTGAAAATCTGATCAATCTTCTTTTTTAAATCTTATAGTATCTACCTCTAGATGTCATCTACTAATGTCCCCATTATTTCTCTAAGTTTAAATTAGGAATGAATCTAATATAAGTGTGTACACACATATATATGGTCTGTGTATATATATATAAACATTTTTTTTAAGGTAATATAAAGTTTTCTGAGATATTTGAAATAAAACAGTTCTTATTTTTAACTTTTCATGTTGCATATAAAATAAAAGCCGATAAATAAGCTTTAAATGAGTAATTCAAGGTCAGATTACTCAAGAGAAAACAGAAATGTATTTTTTATTAAAAAATTTTAATTATATAATTACTACAATAAACATTTTTAACACACTTCTACAAATCTTTAATTAATACTTGTAGTTTATTAAATACATCTAGTAAACTTACCAGCAGCAACATTACCGAACAAAGTCTTGTAATGCCCTTTTGGGAGAACAGACTCATCTTTAAGAAGTGGACTTGAAGCAAAATGTTTCTCCAAAATCACAAGAGATTTATAGTAAGAAGCTTCAGAGGTCACAACTTCAAACTTGGCTTCCTGAAGTCTCTTTTGTTCTGGTGACAGGCTATCTGTAATCATTTTGAAAAATGAATGCAGTAGTCCATTCAAGTAGGATTTGAGCTAAGTCAAGAAGTAACACCTAGCCACATTTCTAATATATTACAAAAAAATTAGTGTTTCTGACAAAAAAATTTATAAATGTAAACTTATTAATAATATATCATATTATTGATTACTAATATTATAAAAATTTCCCTAAAACAAAAATTCTAGTTAATTTTAAAACTATTGTAAATGCAAAATATTAATAAGTTAACATTGATTTATCTTGTAGATGCGAATAATAAGAATACCTAGAATGCCCGAGTCTATAACTTGTGGTACATGGCACCAAAGCGTCCTTTGCATTTCAGGACTGACCAATTCCAGTGCTGATGGTCTGCTTGCAGTTAGGGTCCTGTTCTCTCCTATTTCTTCATAGCCAGTTTCAGAAGCATCTTCGGCTAATTCTCTCTAAAAAAATATCTGGGTATTACATATTATAAAATTACAGGCCAAAAAATATAAACACATTAGCTACGGTTATGGTTCCTGGATTCTGATATTCGTCTCCCCAAGCGGCTGGGATTGTTTTTTTTGTTAATTTTTTCTGGGAATGAATTTTTCCTATCTTACAAAGTCTCTAAAATGGTCATTTTATATTTTTATAAAATATTTAAAAATGTTTGAATGGAAGTTAGATAGATATGAAGATACAAATGTAAATAATCATTATATCTGATATAAAGCTGTAGGACCGCGGGGACCGATATCACACCAGACTGATAAAAAAATGATTTCTCTATGATATCATCCTCCGGCGTCCGATACATATTCCTGCCGTGACAGGAAAGTGCACATGCAAACTGATTGAGATAATGTTTGGAACGTCGGTGGTCAATTCTTGGATCATCTTTAACATTAAAAAAGAGAAATCTATATAAATTATTAAGTTCTTATCGGTTCTCGCTGATTAACTCGCAACTCAGCACCGACTACTGTCACTACATCTAATGCGTTGTGTGCATTCTTTTATTAAGCCTTCAGGTGAGATAAAGAAAAGCAAAAGCAGAGTAGAGAATGATACAGAGAACTGAGAAAGACCCAGGGAAGTAAGGAGGCAAATAAGAAAACACGGAAAGTCACTCGTTTCCAGATTCTGTTTGCTGCACTTTAAACAGTATCCAAGCAGTTAATAATTCATTTTCATTTTTCATTTTCTTAAAAAAAATCCTATGTAATAGTGAATACCCAAATACCTCTATATTTTTCTTGCATTGCCATAATATGGTAATTATTACGTAACTTTGAATTTTTATATATATCATTTTTATCTTGACATTGAAAAAGTATTACACAAATAAAGTATAAATTATATGACAAAAATTATAATTATACGCAATAAATAGACTTTTTATCATTTCATTTTTAATATTTAAGATTTATGTCGATAAAAATAACACTTTTTTTACTGAAATTTCAATATTCTTCATTATTAAATTTATTAATGTTTCTAGCGGGCAAGTTTATACCTTTATTCAAAGTTCTATATTTCAACATTGTAATCACCTACTCTGGAATCTACTTACTCACTGTCTATATAGGTATAACTTTTTCAACTAAAAATATCCCTTCAGCAATTTTATAATAGCCCAACATTGCCAGAAAATAATTTATATTCAAAGTAGAGTGGTAAGTGAAAATTGTGTGTAGCGCACACCAGATTTTTTAATGTGGATTAGTGTTTTTGGATTCTTTAATTTATTATTTATTTGTTTTTAAGTATTTTGATAATTTTATATGTGAATTAAATATAAATTATCTTTTAAAATAAAGTGAGCATTGTCTATGTGACATAGAAAATAGTCAATATAAACTTGAACTGTTTTTAAAAAAAAAAAGACATGTAAATAGGAATAGCAGGCATTTTTGTAAATTATGATAAAATAAATTTTAAACTAATGAAACACAGTGTTTCAACCGCCTCCCGCAGTGCTACATCCTAAGCCCTGAAGACGACCTGCAAAGTGGGTCGAAACGTCGGCAAAATTAAGTAATTACTATATTTTAATTTAGTATTTATTTGAACGCACCCCCCGATTAACTCCTTCTCATAAAATTATTATAGATTGCTCAATAACCACCATGATGAATACCCTGCAATGTAGTTCAACAGGTTGGAATATAATATATTAAAATAACATAGTTAATGTGTCCTCTTTAATTAATTCTTTTTACTAATAATACTTAGAAATAAACAAAATAAATAAATATAATTAGTTTTGAAACTCCAAAAATTAAATCACAAACCTTAGCTACACGTTCATTGTAGAATTGGTATAATGGCTCGTCTGCAAACCTAAGATCCAAGTCTGACCCCTGGCTAGAACCTAAAAAATAGAACATAGTGTAACTATATTATCCGAATAAAATATAAAAATCATCAGCAAATGTATTTAAAACTAATAAAACTAAAAACAAATGCAACTAAATATAGGTAGGCATTAATTGAAGTTAAGTCAATGAATAAAGGTTCAAAAGTGCTCCTACATCTATCTACATAAGAAAAAAAGACCCCAAATGAACTAGTCATGCGTCCAGTAAAAACTTTAAAAAAGAATAATTAAAGTTTTTATTTGTTTGTTTTAAATACTATAGATACAATTATAATTGAAAACATAATTATCACTGACATTACTAAATTTTTTTTAGGATGTAGTTTTTTCATTAAAAAAGTACTTTATTTTTTACTATAAATTCTTCTTATTATAAATTACTGTTTTAAATTAATTAATTATATGTACTCGGTAACTAAAAAATGTATAATTTTAGTTTTAACCACTTTAACCAAATACATTTTAAAGACATATTGAATACTAAATGTTTGACTGTTGTATATTTTAGAGAAAGGAGATGGTTATTTACCAACATCCCAATAGACAGAAGCCCTCCACATTGTACAAAAAACTGGACAATTATCGAACCTCACACCACTCTCAACCTCAACTCATACCTTGAATTCCTTGAGCTTTTTTGTATCCGAATACCTCACTTCCCAAGGTAAATTCTTTAACCAGATTTGAGGTCTAGCCATGGGAAACTCTTTAGCATCTGATTTTTCCAATATTATTCTTAATGACCATCTAGACTCCATTATCCCTTCTTTTTATCAAGACATCATTTTCATTAAAAAATATGTCAATGATCTCCTCCTTGTTCTTTACCCTGACAGCATTAATCAAATCATTTCCTCTTTCAACTCTTACAACCTCCATCTTCGTTTCAATATAGAGAAAGAAGTTAACAATTTACTCCCCTTCTTAGACCTCCTATAATCAAAAACACTGACGGGTATATTTCTACTGACTGGTATACTAAACCTAAATACTCAGGCAGATTACTTAGCTTTTACTGTCAACACCCATTACAACAAAAAATCAATACCACCAAAAACCTTATTCATCGATCTCTCTCTTTATCTGGTCCACAACATCACCAAACCAACAATCAGTGTATCAAAAATATACTCCTTTCCAATAATTTCCCTCTCATATACTTAAACTTTTAATCAGCTATACAACCAAACACAGTACAACCTCCTCTTCTCTCAACTTTCCATAATCACCTACCACTCCTTTCATAAACAAATCTCTCTCCTATATTCCTATTCTTTCAGATAATGTATAAAAATTCCTAAAATTGACTATTACCAACTTACACCTTGCCCCTAAGTCCCATAACAAACTTTGTTTCCTTTTCACCAACTTGAAGGATCCCATACTTTTACGACACCGATCTAATGTAGTTTACCGGACCGGATACCTTGCTCTACTCCTAATTGTAATAGTTCCTATATTGACGAAACCAAAAACCATCTCAAAACCCATATTTTCCAACATAAAACATCCATAACTTCCCGGAACCCTTCCGCCCACTTTGATTTTAAAAAATCTCTATTCTTGCCAGGATCCCTAACCATGAAAAAGACTCATTTCCGAATCCATCCACATCCACATGGAACAGAATCCTGTTAATCATAAAGTAGATAAAAACTGCATTTCTTTAACATATAGGCTTATTTTAATCTTATAAGTGAAAAATAACTTCTCTATTATATTTTCTATTATTCTTGTTTATTTATTTTTTATCTATTTTTAATTTTTATTGATTAAGTTTATTTGATCATTCATTATTTTTAAGTATTTCCGTTTTGTATGATCTCTCTTTTATTTTTTATTTTATATTTACATTCTACATCAATGTACGATCATCTGTTTTTATTTTGTATTCACTTTATTGTACTTATATTGTACTTTTAACCATTATATCAGGTCAGCAAATATCCCCAAGAGTGCTCCCCAATTTTAACTGAAACTTCTTGCTGAACGCACCCGTAAGTCTCTATTTTTTTCACATCCCTTCATGTCGATTATTTCATATTATTTTTCCTTTTCTTCTAATCTCTCCTTGAGATCTGTAGGAGTATATTCATAATTGCATATATTATATTATTTATTTATTTATTGAATGGAAAATTGAACAAAAATATAGATAAAGAGATAGAATTGAGAGAAAGGAAAAATAAATGTTAAAAAAAAAAAAAATTATAATAATACATATATATACATTTATATACAAATATTGTATACTATGCTCATACATATTGTTAATCCTATATAATTATATATTATTTTAAAAATTGTCTGTAGTGATTAATAAGTATGCTGTGTTTTTAGCAACCCAATGTAATTGGGCAGCACCATTTTATGATAATAAAGTGATTCTCTCTCTCTATACTACAACCATCCTTACCATTTATTTAATTCAGTTTAGGATCTCGTTACTTAGTTTACTCTGTTTGTTCTTAATATTTCAATTTACTTACTGTTTATAATTTCAATAAGTTTATTGACCTTGTTTTTCATTTTTATCTAAATATTATGTAACTACCACAATTTTCTATATCCTTTTGTATCTTGTCCGTTCTAGAGCTGAAGAAGACCTGCAAAGTCAGGTTGAAACGTTGGCTTGAAATAAAATAGTTTTTCCATGATTTTAGTCTCTTTATGACCGCCATCCCGGACCATCTCCTTTGTATAAATTTTAAAGACTTATCCCTTTATTTTATGGGAGTGGGGTTGCTCAGTGGGTGAGCACTGACTTCCAGAGCTCAAGGTCCCAGGTTCGAATTCGGCTGATGACAAGTAATTTTTCATCAGCCGTGGGTCGACCCTGGGGCTGGGAAAACCCTCCTGGGGCACACCCCAGCCTCTATAATGTGGGTAATCTTGATTAATAATTAATTAAAGTGAAAAACCTGACAGTTGAACATGATAAACCTGTCATCTATCTGCAAAACCAACCATTGGCCTTGTAATAGTACTTCCTCACTTTTTACTGAACCCAAGATCCTTCATGGGTTGTTAGTGTTACAGATCCCTTCATTTTATAAAAAAGTTTTTAGTGATTTCCATATTTCATTTTGCATATACAAAGTGGGACGGACCATAACGAAGACACCACACTTCTTATTCCCCGCATTATTTTTTCCTTATTATGGTTACAAATTGGCAATAAGGCACAATCAATATATGATATACAATGTTAAAGAAATTAAAAATTTGTCCGAACTGTGGTTTTGTTCAGTTTATTTTATGATGATAAAAAATAATACAATTTGAATTACAGAATACATGTAAATTACAGTTATAGAATTTGAGCAACGAGTAGTACAATTAAATGAACAGTTGTATAATTTATAAAATAGAGACCCAGTCTGCCATTAGGTGGAAATAGGATTCCCCTAATAATTTAAAAAATAATTAAAATTCTTTATTATATTATTATATAAATATAATGTTCTTGTAATCAGTATGAACCTTTTTATCTAAAAAACTTACACAACCTATAACTAGATAAAATTGATATTACCTGAGAAACTAACTTTAATTAACAGTTTATTTAAATTCTGAAGATAAATAAAGTATGTTTTAGGACTAAATATAATGAACACTTCATAATACAACTTCCATTAACAAGCTATTTCATTTTAAAGTAATTTAATTGGAATTAAAAAACTATAATATGAGACAATAAAGCAATAAAATAATATGATTACCATGTTCAGAAGAGGTGTCGGAAGGCTTACTGTTCTCATAAAGTCCTATATCAGAATACCAACTGTTGCCGTGGGCTCGCCTGTTCATACTGTCACCTGATATTTGGTTGGCAGCATTTTGTTCAAATAGACCAGATTCAATATAAAGTGATGTGTCATTCATTGTTTTATTGGATGTCCCTTTAGCATCATTAGCTAAAAATATATTTACATTGAGATTAAATATTATTCAAAAGTTGGGAAATTATAAAATAATAGAGATTCGTAAGATAGAAATGTAAGATTGTGAGTAGACTACTGCTACATATGCTAAACAATAACAGTTTGAATCCTGGCCAGACACACTATCTGGAGAAAAAAATTAAACAGTTAGATAGAAAATGTAGTTACGTAAAAACTTCCAGAATTTGCTAAGCCATAAAATGAGTACCTGTAATTATTTAGAAGAAGAATTTTACAGTTCGAGTAGAGAGCTTATCTCTGTGTCTCCCAAGGAAATTTGACAAGCCATTATCATGCTAAACATTTTGAAAAAGTTGATATTACCAATTCGTATGAGAATAAGCGATAGTTAATATATACACTGCTATTAATGATCCCTTTTCATAAACAAATACTCAATGACTAAATCAGTTTTTTATTTCTAAATCTACAAGAAAGATTTTTGTTTTGTATGTTGTTTTTTTTTCTTTCTTCCTACAAAACTCACTCTTAATAAAATGAATTTTAAAAATTGGTCTACCTACATAAATTAATAATAAAAAAATAAAATAAACCAATATCATATAAGTAAACTAACATTAAATAAACAAATAAAATAAGATGAAAAAAAATCCAATAGAAAACTTTCAACATGAAGAATTAATTTTATCAAACAATGAGTATTATGAGATAGAGAGAATAATTTTAAAGAGAATGATGGACTCAATTAAAAACCAAATTACATCACAGCTTTTATCAGAGGAAAACATTAAATGAATAGTTAACCTATTAAGTTGTATTGATGAAGGTCAGTTATTTCTGACTAGGTTGGAAAAATTCTCACAATTCCACTACAAGTACTTTTTCAATGTTGTTTCTTTTGTTTTATAGTCAGCTGTTTATCAATATCTACTCGTTAATAATTTTAAGGAAAAATAATATTTTTTTTTAATAAGAAAAACATTTTTTTTAATTACCCTAGGAACATCTACCTATTAACCAATTATTTTCTTTTTTGCTGCTTTGTTTACATATGTGGAATTTTCTTAAATCAAATATATTCAATCAGGAAAATACTTTTAAATTAATAATTAAGACAAATTTAATTAAGTTAAATTTAAAAAAACTGTAAAATTTATTACAGTTAAATTGACTAAATATAATTATGTAAATAATTTTTTCTAAACCTTAAAAAGTTTTCAAAACCCTTTCAAGTATTTTTATATCAGTGATTTTTATCAAAGACCAAAAAGCAAACACATAATTAACATTTAATGTTTACATCACATTAAACTATAAATGCACATAAACATCAAAAGTTTAAAAAGTCAATACAATATATTTTTTAAATAATGTTTCTATTGTAACATCAGGCCTTACCAGATGTTCCATTGACAGCTGCAGGAGGTGGTGGTGGAGGAGGAGAGGTAGGTCTCGTCGAAAGGCTAAGCCTGCGAGGATCAAGGTTGGGCGGTGGTGGCCTCGGTGGAGGGACTGAAGAATGCTCAGTTGTCTTTATGCTGTTGGTGCTCTCCGTACTTGTCACACTGATACTACTGTCCGTCAAATAGAAGGTGGACTTTGTAGTCGGCAATGAGTTCTTCTTCCTAAACGAAGGCCATCTACCTCTACTCATCATCCCATTAGTTCCTGTAGAAAACAGAATTTCTTAGATGGATACTGGCCAAAGGATAACAAATAAATAAGAAACCAAAAAACTTATTACAGATATAAAATTTACCACAATGAAAAAACAAAACAGGAAGTCTTTTCTTTTTTCAAGACATTTTTTATATTAGAATTTTATTTGACAAATAAAATATTTAGAGTATGTTTAAGGAAAGAAACAGCTCTACTAGATATAATTATAGAAAATAAATTATGTAATAAAATGTGTTTAAATATATTTCATAGTTATTCATTACTCAATATGTTTGTTACTTTAGTGCTTGTAAATTTAAATAACTTTGATGTTATATTTACTGACTATTATTATAGAACGCATTTTTAGGTAGGTTTTTACACAGCAAGTGATGAAACATTAAAATGGCAGCAGCAGCTCCTCCTTCCAATGAGGAAAAAATTAAAATCAAATAAAAATAAAAACAAATTTCTGAAATATATATCAATCCCATTATTTCATTTTCAACTGCTTGTTCTTCTGAGAGAGAGTAAATTAAACTTATCTTTCCCTATTTGCTCTTCTCGAGGATATAAGATAGGAGATCCAGAGTCTTTTAAATACAATTGTGGGTATTTTTATTTTTACCATGAGAAAATACCTAAATAATTTAATTTTGTATGTTATTTTATATTCATTTCATTACTCAAAGAACAAAAAATTACAATGAACTCAATTTTGTTCTGACAACTGTTTCATTCAGAATAAGAATAAAAATTGTCAACAACTTGCCCTTGCTGTGATGAACACTAAGAAATACAAGAAAATTGATCATTTATTTCCTTTCATTGCGATTGCAATTTATAGTAATTATTGTTGGATACTTTTGTCTCAAGATAAAATTTATTGTTATTAATTATAATTTTTTTTAAGTTATCAATTATAATTTTTGGTAAAAAGTTAAACATTTATTTTTGTTTTTTTAATTTCCGAAAAGTTTTATATTGCAGAAATGTGCTTTTAACATTCAGTGAGCCAAATACAACAGCAAATAATTTAGTTTTTAATTATAATTAAGTTTTTCAAGATATTTTATATATTAGAATTTTATTTTACAAAGAAAATATTTAGAGTATGTTTAAGGAAAGAACCTGCTTTTTTTCCCTCTACAAATCGATTTAGATAGACCTGCATGATACTTAAAGAGCTTATCAAATAATTATGTTTTGGATCACACATTATAATGGTAAAATATATACAAAACAATGACTAGTAAAAAAATAAAATATTTAGCAAAAGTAGCCAGGAAATGAATTAGCTTAAATTATAAAAAGTTCTGCTAATTATAAAAAGTTCTTAATTTAATTTTTAAAATCAAATTATTTATTTAAAAAACTTGGTACAAGTAAATACCATCAAATAGCAGTACATGAAATAACGTATATTTTACAATTATACATATGGTGGTTGGAACTGATGATTGAAATTATGGATTTTGCCCAGCTCAAATGAGAACCAATGATATGGGAATAAGATAACTTCCTATTAAATCTAGAAAGGAAGAAGATACCAGAATAAAGTTTCAATTGTAAATAATGTATCTATAATGCAGTAGATGGAAGAGAAAAATAAATGTATAATACAAAGCAGCTTTCATTTCACTTAAACATTAAATAGAAACTGCAAAATCAGTCCTAGAACAAACCGTAAGCTTAATTGCTGATATCTTAACATCACTTGATTCCTTTCTTACTGTTATATAATTAATTTATACCACAAACAGAGCTTGTTCCCAAGATTTTATCTGAAACAATTAGGTAATAGGAAGATTTCCACCTGCTGCATCACATTACTGCGTGTGTTCTAGTAAAATGTTATTCATAACATCCTCATAAATCAAATAAATAACTAGACATTTCTACTAAGACATGAATACGATGAATATATATATACATATATATTTTTTTTTATGTTCAAAAATTAATAAATAATAACATAAGCAATTGGTTTCAATATTATGAAGTGTTTCTTGTATTAGTTGGTTAAGTTTTTGGAAATGGAGGAATGAATATAGATACCCTAAAATATATTTTGAAAAGGTATGAGGGAAATGCTACCAATGTAATTCTGCTCTATTGAAATATAATTGATGGGCTCAGCTCAAAGTATTGTTGGGTACTATTGAGGAAGGCGATCTAGTTCAAGAAACCAATCCAGCCATAATTATATCTAATATCGTAATGATATTAAATAAATACAAACAACATTTGACAGAGGGTGACATGAAAGCATTGCATTGCTCAGCTTATAGTGAGCATTTGAACCTTTTTTTAAACAATGGTCAGATCTTCCCGTATTTGTTGATGGCGGCTAACTTCAAATATACCAAATTATTAATGCAAATCTGCCTCTCGGAAAATACATGATCAAAGTCTCAGTCAATAATAAAATTTTAAAAATCACTCCATAACATGAGTGCAAAATGTGCAACACTATGGAAAAAGAGACACTTTATCATGTTTTATTTATGGACCCAATATACAGTTGTTTGAGAATTAGAATTTACCAGAGTACGGGAAATCTTAACGGGATGGAAATATTTAAGCTAACCACTTTAGATGATATGAGAAAATTATATTTTTTTATATCTAATTATATAGATTTGGTGGGGTAATCACTAATATTGTCCTTTGAATATTTTGGTAAACATTTAAATAGGATTTCAGCATGTAATCTGCACCTGCCAAATTTCCGGCCTTGTTTCCTTTGTATATGTGAATAAACTGTTAATTTAATTTTAAAATATGATTTAATATTAATATTCAAAAGATAAAATGTATTTATTGTTGTTGTTTATGTGTTCTATTAACAATATGTGAATAAACTATATAACCTATAACCATCAATAACCAAGATTTTATATTGATATTAATAATTGACATTATTTTAACTGTTTGATTTTTTACAAAATGTGATTTGTAAGTTATATTTAACTCTTTTATAATATTTATAATGTAGCATAAAAAAAAAAATGTATTACCATCAGGATAGTAATGTTTATTATAAAGAGATAAACACTATTTGTATGGGATTCTTCTCTCAAAACAAATAAAGATTTTTAAAAAAAATGATAATAACAAACATAAATGTTCAGAATTATAAAAAAAAAAACAGGACAAAATTAATTTCTAAATCATTAAATATGAATATCGTATAATTTTTTAAACCTCTTTTTAAATCATTTATTTACAACATTTTCTGAGATGTTATTCCTTATTTTTTAGATTTAATAGTTCACATAATTAGGTAAGTCTAGGAATCCAACTACGAGTTATCTCATAGTTTGTTTAGTTGCTATTTTCATCAAAATATAAGATGTTTGATTTAAATTTGTTTTTACTAACAAATCTTGAAAAGTAGAATAGCAGTAAATGTGTTAAAACAGTAATTCTTCTTTCAGATTTAAGTTTCATAGGTAAAATATAGTCATTACTGCTAACTGAAGAGTTCATGAATGGAACTTCAAATATGAATACAAAATATAATATAATTTACTTTTATAAAATAATTTAATCATTAGTCAAAATAAGAAAATAAGATAAAATTTAAGAAATACCATTGAAGATGTCTTGGGCTGAAGTTGTTTTGCTTATTCTACTGATCTTTCTCAGACTTTTGCCAATAGTCGAAGAGGTCTTCCTCATCCTCTTCCCTGCCTCCTTCATCAGACTGTAGATTCCATCACTTTGACTAACTTCTGGAAGTCTCTGCTGCTAAATGTTTAAATGTATAGAATTATTGACTTTCAACAGCCATTTAAGAAATAATGTCATTTCATTTTAAAATAATTGTGAAAATTAACATTTAAGTGACTGGATTATGTAAGAGAAACATGAAACAAATTGATTTCTTCACTGAGAGGGAGTTGCCAAAACGTTTTCTTTTCTGGGCTAAAGCCAATTTCATTCCGGGATCATCGTACTTATATAAAAAGAGGCCAGTTCACAAGACATACCTCATTGCGGTAAGGTTTTTCATTGTTGTCGACAGAGAATTCAGAATCGGATGAATCCTCAAAATCATCGCAGAGGGCTGAATCGTCATCAAGATTTTCCACTAGTTCATAATGCTTGCTTGAGCTATCTGAGTCCTCTGTAAAAACATAAATTACTAAAAATTAGCCAAATAATTATTATTTTAGGAAATTGTTATTATTATAGGAAAAACAATACATATGAATAAAGTTATATAATTAATCAAATTTATAAATATAAAGCAAGCTACTTTTATCAAATATAAAGTAATTTATTAAAAACAGGAAAATAGTAGACCATAGAGAATAATGTAATACAAACATATGTTAGTTTCCACCAATTTTCTACCTCAGTTCCAAATTACTATTTTTTATTTTTAGATAGTAATCCAAAATACTTATTAATCTCATACATTGTGAATTACTGTCAAATATGCTTTTGCAAACTATTAGAATTTTAATTAAATGTTTTTTTATTTTTAAGTCATTTTTTTCTTTCTGCAAAGAAGAATTAATGATTCATGTTTTTAATACAAATATAGTATTTCACCAAATCAGATCAAATATATTTAATTTATATAATATCTATTTGAAATATCAATATTTATAAAAAAATAAATAAATTATATATTTTTAAACAATAATAAATGAACATGGATCATGACAACATTCTTTATTTTTTATTTTTTATTTTTATCTTTGGAATGTTTTCTCTAAGTACAAAAACCCATTCATTGACATATATAACAGACCTCCACAATCTGTGAGAAATATTAGTAAAATAACATTTGCCAAGCACTGTTTATTTTTAAAAGGTAACCAATGATAACAATAAATTCTAAATGAGGTCCATAAATAAATTAAATTTAATTAGAGTTACATGGTAGGTCATCTAATATGTTTTGTAGTAAAGGTTGGACAAAAGAAGTTGTACAGAATTTTGATTCAGTGATATAATTTAGATCAATTTCACAACAACTATTTCTTAGTATGTCTGTGCAGTTTGCATTTACAAGTTGTCAGAGTATTTAAAAATGATTATTATTAGTATTAAAATAAAATTATTGTTAGTTCAACTCCACTCCCAAATGTACTTTACTTAAGTTGGAAAGGGTGACTTTACTATAATAAATAATCTTGAAGGTACCTGATTCGGTTTTACATTCAAAGAATAATCAATAAGTGAAAGACTAATTTAAATCAAATAAGAAATAATTTTATTAAGGTTTAGAATGCTAATCAATCAATTCAATGTAGGAAGAAATTTTGAGAGTTTATTTACTGAAATAAAAAAACAATATTATTACATCTATAATACGATAGCCAAATTCCATTAAAACAATACAAACAGCACTAGAACAATTATGATAAAAAATAAATATTCAGACGCAAACATAAATTTAAAAACAGAAATTCCCTTCCTCGTATCAAAATTACTAAGGATAACAAATATCAAATCAAAATTAATGATTTTACCAAACATAAATAATAATTAAAAAAATTTCTAAATAAATTATACAAATAGCATATTACAAAAAACAAAAGTAGCAAACAAATAATTGTACTTAAAATACGTCAGAATATAATAATAGTAATTTTAATAAAGTGCAGAATAAAATAATATTTCAAGAACTGAATCATTTTCAAATATGTGTCTAAGAAACAAAGGTATCTCCTAATATTAATTTTAAGATAAGATCAATGATTCATCCTGGGCTATAACTTCTAAAATGTAGACTTCAAGATAAAAGTATGTAAACATTTAATTCCACACAATCGCTCATAGTTAACATTTTACTAAATATACAATTTAAATTTTATTTTATCCTATATTTTCATAAATATCAATTGAATTTTAAACAGTGCTTCTAACAAGATTTAGTTTTTCTATGTTTGCCATTACATTGCTGATCTAAAATTTCTCAAAGGCAAAAAATGGTTCCTGGTCGCAGAGAGGCTGAGAGTGAATTAAAGATTCAAAGGTTGTGGAAATAATATGCCAATGATATCAAAGTTTATTTAGATTGAGTTGACGGCAGCAAAAACGGAATATATGTTTAATTTGTGTAAAGAGTAAAGTGTCTTTTTAAAATACAAAACTGTATATTAAATATTGAAGGAAGTTAGCCGACTGTTCTACATATCATGGGTGATAAATAGTCAGAACGCAGTAATTTTTAAGGTTTTTATTGCTGCTGACGTTTAATGTGCCAACACAGTAACTGTACACATGTTGCCTTTAATATTTTATTTATCAAATGAATTGCATTCCACAAACAAAAATGATACCCCTCTGACTTTTTTTACCTACCTTTGGAAACTTGAAAATCACCAACAACCCTCTCACTTACCTATCTAAGTCCCAGTACTTGAACACTTTCAGTGCTCAAAAAACCTTTAGTAAGAGTAAATATTACATTTCTTATAAATTGACTACAGACATTATTTTTTAGTTTATATAACTTATTACATATTTCATTTGCCTATTTTATGCATCATCCTTCACTATTTTTTCATTATTAACCATTATCTGTTTTACAATATTATATCTCAGATTGTATTAAACCATTTTCAGCCCTGACAATGACCCGCATGTTAGGATTGAAACGTCGGCACCAAAAACAATCTTAAAAATGACTTTGTCCTGACTATTTATCAACCATGTATATTAAATAATTTAATATTTAATTTGAAAACAGATGACAAAAGTTTATTTTTTTAAATACATTTCGGTAAAAAAGTTGTGTAATAAAATATAACAGAATAAAATATATTGTGTTTAAAACAATATCAACACTTTAAAGAATTATAAAAATAGTTTATTCAACACATAGTGAGCAATCTCTTGATCACAACATACAAAGAAGTCTAGACAGTGATTGCACACAAGCTAATTCCAGATTCCTTTTAATTAATAAAATTCTTAACATTATTGAATCCAGTCTTTATTTTTTTTTTTTTTTTATAATTTATACATTTCACAAATTTCTTTGTACCGTTTTTATAATCATCACAAAAGGATAACACCCAGACTTATTAAATATCTGATAATAAGATGGTAAAATTTAATAATTAGAAAAAATACAAAATATGTTGTACATATTTTTGTCAGTTTTGAATTTGAATAAAACTTGCTGCAACATTCTTAATAGTTTTTGACAAACTAATTGTTGGTTTACAGACTTTTTAAAAAAAAATTCATAGAATTATAGCATTCATTATTTCTTCCACAGAATGTAGAAAATGATAGAATCAAATACATAATGATAACAAAATAAATATATATTTCACAGAACATAAAAATTAAAGTTTATACTATTAATTTAAATAAAAATGACTGTTTAGACCGATGTAACAGCATAATTTCTAGAATTCTTATAGTATTAAATTTCATAACATTAACAGTGTAATATTAAAATTCTCAATTGAATCACAGTTGAGATTTTTAAAATATGTACTGTAGGTTTTAAACAAATTTAAGAAGAAAATGGCACATATACTTATATGCTTTTTTATCCAGCCACCACCATCTTAAATATTAAGGTGTTATGAATCATTTGGAATATGTGACAGACCTCTTTTCTGAATAAATAAGACACTAGAATTTGTGCCTTGGACTTGTTCAAGTGTTATAGTAAATGCAAAATAGTTATGATTGTAGTTCTATTTTAAGAAAATACCCTCTATATATAAAGGAAATATTTCAACTACTTCGGTTAACAAGACAGGTTGATATAAATTATTTCCATTTCTTGTGCGATTATTACTAATTTATATTGTAAATAGTCAAATAGTGCATGGTTTTTTGCTATAATTATTCCATCAAATACAAACTGGTTTAATTCATTTTTATGGATAAGAATTGATAATGATTTAAATAATTGTAAAAGATTATATACTTTTATATTATTAGTTTTCATAATTAACAATCAAAATTCATATTGCTTAAGACCGTACCATGTACAAGTGACAAGTTAAGAAAAGAATAAAGAAGAAATAATTGCAGTAATTAATTGTTTAAAAATAGTTTATTCATAAAACATTGTTTTTTTTTTTTTTTTTTTACTTTTTTCTGTAAAACCTACAAGCATTCACAATCGCAATGGTTTAAGAATTATTAACATATAAAAACATAACAGTTCATAAAAAAACTGTATATTTATATTCAATAATGATAAAATATTAAGAACTCAATTATTTAATTAGTATTAGAATAATAAAAGTAAACTTTCAATAATTAAAGAAATTAAATACAAATATTAAAATATTTAAATACAAAGGCATTCATTTGATTTATTTTTATTATTGTTTCAATATTCATCCATAAAAAAAATCCAGATTTTTATTACAAATGTCATTAATTTAATCTTATTATATTAATTTAAATGTTAATTTACTTAATCCTTATCAATAAAGTAGAGTGAAAACAAATGAAAAAAGGTGAAAATTAAAATAAGAAAGCATTGTGATAAAAAAATATTAAAATAAATTAGAATAATGGTGTACTTATATGGCATCAATAAAATTCATTAGTTTATTAACAATTTTACTTTACAGTGGAATGTGCTAGTGTGCATGAATTTTGATTTTAACAATAATGTAGATATTTATCAGTTTATCAACCTTTTTAATAACTTCTGAAGTAAATCTAGAATAATCAGTATTAAAAAATAATAATGACACATATTATTTGAATGTAGAAATCATAACAGATTATCTTCCAATTTTTACATTATACATAAAAACAATTTGGGATAATAAAACGTATAGAGGAATTGTACTCTGAGCTTTGTGTCAAATACTCAGATTAGGTTGAAATAGAAATAAATAACTTAAAAAAGACTTTTAAAAATTGCATCAATTATGTATATATTGGCAAATAACATTTTGTAATCTCGATTAGAAAAATAAATTGTGGAACATTGTATTAATTAAAGTAAATAAGGCACTGTATGTCTGAAGAATTAAAGCAGATCAAGAAGAGGCCACAAGAGTCAAAGTAATCAAGCAAAAAATATAATATTTAAGCCTTCTATCATTTTATCCAATAATAATCTAGAAAGTAATAAAAGAATTGAGAATAACAAATAAATGTAGCGAAATAACATGGAAGGATATATATGTTATTCCATTAGTAAATTTCATTTTTTTTTGTCAATTTTTCTCCACCCTTCATTTTAGTCATTAGAGACAGGGGATGGAGAGAGAGAGAACTTATGGATTTGTCACCGGAGTAATGCAACAAATGACTTTCATTATACTTTTCTCTACATCTTCTATGCCAATTAGCATGGCCATTGTTATTTTTCCAGAGTATAAGGATAAAAATATATGGTAAAAAAATAGATATTATTTCTAATTGAAATAAAATATGAACAAGTTATTTAAGTTATTCACAGTGACAAGTGCCATTTATATAACAACAATTTCTTTTTCATCCCAAGCCATGGCCCGTGGGGTTAGAAGCCTCAATGGAGTTGGTGGAACATAGTCCAGGTCTTAATGTGACCCTCCCGCCAAAAAGTTTCGAGTCCCCTGTTTTAGAGTAATGTTACTCCATACCCTCTTCCCCAAGATGAAAATTTTCAGGATTTATGGTAAGGTTGAAATAGCAGTGTTTAAAAAGAAATTAAAAATTAAATATGGATAGGATTATTTTATAACCTTCACCCAAAATGTGACACCATACCTCCATTATTATTTGGATAAGTAGTTATATTAATTTGATTGTCTTCCACATTCGGATGGATTTAGTGATAAATAAATACTTACAATATGAGCTAACTTTCAAAACAAATAGAAAAATACCTACATATAATATGTATAAAATGGAAAATTATGTGTTAATATTAATGGAGGTCATTGCAACAAGATATTTTAAATCAACAATTAGTTACGCACAAAACTGAATTCGGTTAATTAAATAAATAAATTTCTAACAATACATGCTTTGGGAACTTCTCTACTATCATAAAATCAAGCCTGGTGTTTATTATTTGGTGCATGAATAAATGTATCGTATTTCAAGCTTCATGCAAACAATACATAAAAGAAAATAATTAAAATGAAACAATTATAATCTTTACCATTTCCAATAAACTGACCTTTGTTCAATATATAAATGGTAACTTCTTGAACTTCATATTTGTTCCCTGAAAACCAAACCTCCCTAAGAGAGACGAGTCCGAGCGTCTTCAGTGGAGAAGGATCTACAACAGCCCTGTTGGGATCCGGTTCGAAGTTGGAGGTGTCGTCGTACTTTAGGTACAATATGGAAGGCGAAGTTATGGCGACTGAAAAGGTAGAGAGAGAAACAAGAAAGAAAGATGAGAAAGATATGTAAAAGAGAGTCAAGGTTTCTCCCTGGAGGTCGAGAAGCTGCCTTTATTCGCTTTTAGAAGGATATTCTGAGAACCTCCTCGAGTGAATGTCTGCTATTCTGGCGATCGCAATCATATTACTTTGTCAATTAATGGATGACGTTTAAGTTAGTCCTTGAAGGAAGTCACTTGTATGCATTAGCGAGTGTAAAGGCTCAAGGGTCCACAAGAATATTCGGTAATGAGCGAAAAGTTAACGCAATGGTGACCTTAGTATTAAAAAATAATTTACCAATTAACCTCAGTTATTGAATAAGTTAAGTGCAGGTTATGAAGAAATTACCACCACTAGAGAAACAACATTAATTCATTTTTCTAAACGTATCACTCATTCTAATTTTTTAAATATAAAAATAAACTCTTAAGTATTTATTACTCTACACGAAATATGCACTTCAATCTTATTTTTACGAAATGCCTTTAAAAGTTATTTAAATTAAAAGGTATCATGACAAATTTTGGTGTAAATTGGCGGGCATGTTGGCACAGGCGGATCTACGGGGGGGAGGAGGAGGTCTTTCGGGATGAAGCCACCCCAAAATGGTAAAATGTAACCATGTTTTACAGAAAAAAATATTAAAAACTATCTCTTAAAGTATTCTTGTTCGTGTAATTATATTTAATAGGACTTCAAGAACCACTTAAACACCATTTCATATAGGTAATTATTTTTTTTTCAAATTAATTATCGTTATATGTATATGAAAAAAAAAAAATCTTTTGGGCTGAAGCCCCCTCAAAATTAAATCCTGGATCCGCTAGTGCATTTTGGTGTAGTAACTGCACCGGTTGGATTACATAGGGCGTATAAACATGTTAACAATTAAACTTAAGGTAATTATTAAGATGAGGAAAGCCCGGGTTACGCGTGGTTCACAATCACTTCGGTCACACTTGTTCATGAAACGCTGAAAATAGTTTTTCGGATAAACCTGGATGAATTTGGCACTCCATAAACAAGTGTGACCAAAGCGATTGTAAACCACGCGTACTCCGTGCGGTTTATTCATCTAAATAATTACCAATCTTAATAAGACTCGTAAAATTGGGTATTAAAGAAGGTATGCTCTTTATTAATTGGAAATGATGAAAAATCAACAAAAAATAATGGTGATGATTACGGATTGGATTCATATATATTTACATTTTTATTTTCTAAGCCTTGTACACCTTTTACAAGACAAATAAAGTATTCTTTATGATACAAATTTATGATATATTTGCAAATTAAGCCAAAAGAAGTTTTTTAACAAGTAAACGGGAAATTCGATGAAATCTGTGATAGGAAAATGCGCATGGGTCAAAAAATTCTATCTCATTAGATTTACTAATTAGATTTAGATACAAGTGTTGAAATACATTCGGGAATCTTCCAACGGAAGTTTCCGAAAAGAGAGTAATGCCTCATTTTTTTAAACGTGTGAAAAAGTTTAATGATTTGTGGTAACAACATATTTCAACACATTGTACATAAAACTGAAGAAAAGCATTGCTTTATTCTTCTTTATCGCCTTTAAAAAAAACAGTAAATATAACACAAATTATTGTCATGTTTTTGAGAGAGCTGATATATTTTTAAATAAACTAAATAATAAACATTCACACATGAGATTGTCATGAGATAGATATGGAGTGACCCCCTCTCTCTATAATTTTATATCCCAAAAAGTTAAAAAAAAAAAATAAGAAGAAAATAATAACCTTCTTTGAAAAATAAGATTTTCAAACTGCGAAAATCGTGGTAAAAAATTTGATTTAAGAGTATATATATATATATATATATATATATATATATATATATATATATATATCCCACAGGTCGATAGCGCTTGACCCCTTCTAGGTATTTTTATTGTCCTTTCTTAAAAGCGGCGCAAGTAAAAAAAAATATTAAAATTTTAGTTTGTTTGCAATTGCACTAGTTGTCGTGTGTTCCATGTTTTACCTTCCTCCTTGGTTCGAAAGTTTCTCCAAAAATAAGATTCGCTTTAAAATTCATTACTCCCTGGAAGTTTACTTTTATATATATACTTTTACTTTTATATATATATATATATATATATATATATATATATATATATATATATATATATATAACTAAGATATGTATTATAATCGGATAATAGGTCATGAAATATATATATATATATATATATATATATATATATATATATATATATATATAGAGAGAGAGAGAGAGAGAGAGAGAGAGAGAGGGATGTTTACGCAAAATATTAAGCAGATACACAACTCCAAAGTTTCATGTTTTTTCTTTTTTAATTTCAATATTTATATAATTTTAAAAATTCCCATGAGAACATAATACCTGTTCTTATTACGCCTGACCTTGTTAAAGAAACCAATCGATCGATTCTTGTTACAAGTGAGTCACTATATACGTAATTCTTACAGATATAAGGAAAAGTGAACAATCTTGTTCACTTTGGCTGGGCCGGAACTGGAGGGGGGGGGGTGCAAAGGACATTTTGAACCACTTGCCGTGGGCATCAAAATTAGGAAAAGGCAAATTTTAACGTGAATATTATTTTTAGGTAATATAAAAAAAATGTACATATTGATTGTTTTGATATTAATTTAGTTAATAAAATGAGTTGATGATATTCATCTTGAAATATATTGTCTAAAATACTCTTATAAAACTGTTGAATTTTATTTAGGAGAGTGGGATAAATGTGGCAAAATTAACTTGCCTCTCTGAGAAAAATCTATTTCCGGCCCTGAGTTTACCCCGGAAAATTTATAAAATTTTAAATCCGGAGTAACCAACATTTGTAAATAAAATAAAAATACAGGCATATATAATTATTAATAGAGTAAAAGATTAATACATTAAAACCCAAAAGAACCTATAAAAATAGCAATTAAGTAAATTTTATGATTTGGAAATACCGACGTTTTAAAACTTCAAACTTTACAGATAGTTTTGTGAGTCATATTCAAAATATTATAATTCTAAGGCAAATCACAACCAGATGATATAATTATTTTCTTCTATTCGATTAATTTTAATTAGGAAATTTACAGGTTATTCTGGAATATGTAAGATAGCAATGCTCACAACAAATTTAAGGGTTGAAGGTACATTTTTATGTGTCTAAAGGGGATAAACTTCCAGGGAGTAATGAATTTTAAAGCGAATCTTATTTTTGGAGAAACTTTCAAACCAAGGAGGAAGGTAATACATGGAACACAACACAACTAGTGCAATTGCAAACAAACTAAAATTTTAATAATTTTTTTTACTTGCGCCGCTTTTAAGAAAGAAGGACAATAAAAATATCTAGAAGGGGTTAAGCGCTATCGACCTGTGGGATATGATCATCCCAATAGAAGGGTTTATCTCGACGGAATTAGAACTGTTTACAAACTATTAAAATGTTACAATTTAGTTTTTATGAGAGAAGACAGGGATCTACAGATTTGATTGCTGTAGAGGACATACTGACTGATGTCAGGCCGAAGAAACTCTTTGTAAATAAAAATTACATGTAACCTCGGGCTTTGTAACTGACTCAATACAAAATACAAAAACGGGCTGATTGCATGTCATTGCTCAATGGCGATAGAAAATAACAATGACACGAGTTAGTTCCGTAGCAGTTTTCACCATTATTCAAGAAACAGTCACCGTTAACGTGCTTATTGAATCACTGTTAAGGATTTTTTCTGTTCCTTTTTTTTTTTTTCGTATCAAATTTACATATAATTTAATAGCATGAATTGCTTCTGAACCAGTGTAATTTTAGGGGAGAAAAATGTTTGGTCACCAGCTTTGTTCCGGTTATTTCAATTCGTTTCGGTTAAAACAAACCAAAAAGATAAAATCACCCATTTTAGCAGTTAAAATGGTCAAGCCATGAATACTATGAATAATTATTTATTGTTATTAAAGGTATTTATAATTATGGAATAATTATTACTATTGCTTATTGTCTTACTATCATCAACAGTACATTTTTAAAAAAAGTTCAAAACAATAGATATCTTTAAATGTACCTGTTTTTGTATTTTTATAGTTGTAAAGAAAGATAAGCAATAAATAGTGTATTCAGGTGACAAAAAAGATTGATCAAGAAAAATAGAGAAATAATAATGGGCATATTAAAACAATTTAAATTGATAATGATATACTAAATTATTGCTTCAGGCTTAAAACCACTTCGTAATTTTCTTTAATTTTAAAAATTTCAGTTATTTTCGGACTTGTGATACTTTAACGAACACAGTATAATATTACACAGTTTCTTCACATGACCTTTACAGTTCATTTGAAATGTTAATGATCGTATGATTGTTATCAATTATTTTCAGGGATAATTCAGTCATACAGAAACTTAGGAGATGCTGTATCTACGACTTATAGATGAATGATTGGAGAAAAATTTCCTTAAAATACTAAAAAATATATTACTTTTTTGAGGTGTACTTATAAAGGTGTAGTTGTTGACGTATTTTAATCCTGTATAGTAGCACATCCAGGATTTAATTTATTGTTAGTATTTTAACAACGGTAATTACTCCGGAAAGAAAAAAAAAACTATCTATGAAGTAGAAAAATAGATAATTACAGAAATAATAATTCTTTACTCTAAAAGCTTTATTTTTTTCTGTAATTGATCCATGCCAACAGTTATTAGCTGTATATGCATTATAATTTAGAAAAATAATATATTATCGGTGTTTAAGTGTTTTGCTTAGATTACTCTATATATATAACATTGAACAATGAAAAAAATATATATATTTTTCCAAATTGGGGGGACTTCAACCCGAAAGCCCCTCACCCACCTCATAGACCCACCCGCCAGCCTCCTATATGATCCATAAGAGGACCAAATGTACATAAAATTATGAAATGAATGTATTTGTAGCCAAGTCTTGTAAGTTGTTTACTTTAGTAAAGAAAAATGTCAGGATAGTACAGTCAATAAAGAGTCTACACAAGCAGCTTCATCTAAACCTCTCAGGGAAGTTCTGTTACATAAAGAAGATACATTATAAGGAGGCGAGAGAGTGAATGTTAAGAAAGTGTGAAGTAGAGTTGGAGGAGACGGACCTTCTATGTTTATGTGACGCCTCCTCCTAGGGTAGGTTGATATGCAGGATGATGAGGACGAAGAATGGGACGCATTTCCGACAGAGTTCCTGCAATACACATTTCGGTTCATGTCAGCCCTTCATCAGGCGCGGGCATAATCCTTCACCATGGACACGATTTCGAACACAATCACTGCTCACATCACCCACGGAGTACACACTGAATCATCGACAGAACCCACCCAAGGACGACAGCTTTCCGTCGAGGGCGACCGGTCGGAGAGGACAACAGGATCAGATCAGACTTCTATTACTGAGAAGAACACTATCACAGCTCGCGAACAGTTGAGGGTAACATCAGCGAACTTCTGCTACGAGGAGACACAAACACTAGGATTAGGACTAACACTCGCGAGGCAGACCCATAGTCGACTGATTTCATAACCACTTTCACTGGTTGAGGTTCGGCCGGTGGCCGCTAGTGGCGCCGTATACGCCGGCCTTGCCATTCACCCCACTCTTGTATACATTCATTTTTTTCTTTTATATATATATATATATATATATATATATATATTCCGGTAAGTAAAGGGAAATATCGTGTGTCCGGTAAGTAAAGGGAAATATTTAAAGGGGTGTTTTGTCACAGATAAGTAGAAAATTTAAGTTTTGCGTTTTTGATCCATATTTATAAGTGACCATTTAAATGTTTCTGATTCTAATATTTACGTTTAAAATAAGGAAACCTACTAAAAAATATAAATATTAGGATTAGGAATATCTAGTTGGTCACTTATAAATATTGGTCACACTCATAAAAAGCACAGTTTCATAAACACTTTAGATGACGAACATTCGAAAAGTCATTATTTTCAACATTTTTAAAAAATAAATAAAGCGTGCAGTAACGAATTTATGTTTATTATAATACATCCCAGAGAAGGAGAAAAAATAAATTAAACCTTTGCAATAAATTATTGTACTAATTTTAGCTTGAAAGACTGGAATCTTCAGATGAAAGGATATCAAATAATTTGCTTACACAACTTGAGGCGAATCTCAACTTATTTCAAAATAAACTTCAAAGTTAGTGTGAACTTAAAGATTATTAAGCAAGGAAGCTTTTTCTAAAAGTGAGTATCTCTAGTAGAGTTGGAGGTTGATAAAAAAAAAAAAAAAAAAATCGGTTATAATCAATGATTTTATGAAAACATGACGCAGCACGGTATATCCGCAAAAAAGTCCCATTGGAATACTTTGAATTTATTCTTAAGTATTTTTATAGTAAATTTATGTATACATATTATATATTATTATATATACATATTATATTACTTTAGAGGAAATCTACTAACGTAAATTTTGTCAAATTTAGTATAAATAAATCGTTAGTTACCTAAATTAAATATTTTTTATTTATTGCTTCCTATTTAACAAAATCTGCCACTTATTTAAAAAAAAAAAATACACAAAACTTAAGTATCTTATTTTTCTGAGTAAAATCCTACCAGTTTTGTTAAAATGAACTAATTTCTAGCTTTTATATTCACTATCTCCCTTTAAATACCTCCCTTTACTTACGAAACACCCTGTTTATATGGTTACTTCCCTTTACTATACGCCATGATTATAAAAGCTTAGTCAGTTTTTACTACAAACTAACATAAATTCAAACTTGATTGGAATCAAATAGCGTTTGTACACATATAATTGTATTTTCTATTTTTTTTTTTTACAAATTTTTAGATCGAAATTCTGGGCAGATGCTGCCCTCTTACCACCCTCGATTTATCCCAGTGATTCCAACTAAAGGAAAGTTTTCAGCAATAGCTAATGGATTTTTCCTTCTGGAATAGTTCAACAGAAAATTATACAGTATCGAACTAAATGGTCACCAGCAATGTTTGTCGCCCAGAAAGACATCTGTTGAAGAGATTTATCGCAAGCTGATAAAATCAAAAAAACCCAAAAGAGTAGTCGGATGAAGGGAGAAAAAATTAGAACTTATATTAGTTAGGTGATAATTAGGTGCGTTCCGATCCAAAAATGAAGTTTAATAAACTCATACATTATGTATCGCTACACATATTATAATTTAAAGTAGAAAGTATACACGATAAGAATTTAGATCAATATTGAAAAAAGGAATTCTCATGGGGACAACAGCAGACATGGGAGAGGGCTTTGGGTATCTAACAATCAAGAAACTTTCATGTTTTAACCATGATGAAAGCGTATAATTATTTTCATAAATATTCTTCTTTAAACCTTCGAGAAGAAAATTTATTTTAATGCGAATAGTTAATTAAGTTCACTGACATGTTATAACCAGAATTAATGATTATTGGTTTTAACAAGAAAATTACTCAACAAAAGTTGAGTTTTTTTTTTTTTAATGATACTCAAGAATAGAGTGGGAGGTTTCTAGAAATAATTTCTCTATATTACTTAGGCAAATATGGAAAGTGTAACTGTCTTGGCCTACATTTTTTTACTTTAAAAAGTTTTATGGAATGGACATTTCAATAGTTGTAATTTGTTTCCTTTGATTTATGTGTTTAAAGCAGGAGTACTTCATGTCAGTGCTCTAAGATCCATATTATTTAATACATAAATGAGAGACTTACACAGAATACTGAGACTTTAAAGGCTACTTTTGCAGACGATACTGCCGGTTCTCTGGTCAGATAAAATACACACATTAGAATGTAAGGTTTCTTCGAAATCTTTTCGATTATATTTCAGATATGGCTAGAAGATGGAAAACAAGATGAAAGGAAGACTGTAAATGCAGTATTCACACTAATCGTAGTAATTGGCGCCATATTTATTTTAATAACTTCAGCTTATCTATTTACAAAAAAAAAAATAATCTGTTTAGACCTGTATCCCGATACGACACTGTCATGGAGAATATCCATTACATTAAAAATAAAATACTGGCAAATGTCATTAATTTATAAACTAAAACTATTTAAATTTGTGCTTAGATCAGTATTAGAATACGCAATAGAACTGAATGATTCCGGATGCAACTTAAAAGTTCATTATCCATGTAAGTACTCTATTACTATAAATGTCTAATGTAATCAGTACCCATTAATATTTTTTATTAAAAAAAAAAAAAACTTTCTGAATTTGGAACTCAAAATGATTTAATTATTTTTCAATAACTATATAATTTTACAACATATTGGTTTATTATTTTCAATAATGAAACATTGTGATCGACCAAAAAAATCAAAAACATAACCCCCTCTCAAAATTTGAGGTTTCACGTTTCAAGATGCGTAGAATTCAACAAACGAATACAAATTTTTTTGTCCATCCGCCGTCCGCGCATTTTCTCCGAAACTACTGGACCGATTTTTTTTTTCAAATTTTGATATAAAATCAGAGGTCACCCGAGGATGATCCTCCTTCATCGACATTACTCTCCGCCTTTAACCTTAAAAATGGCGGCCGTAAAACCTGCGTTGCTATAGACTGTAGCTCCTTGACGAATGTACAGATTTCAATGAAACTTCGCTAAAGTCATTTTCTCGACGCCCTTTAAATTTATCTATATAACATACTTCAACGAAAAGAAGCTGGAAAAAAAGTTACGAGGGATGGTAAAATTCCGAATAACTCAAAAAGTTTTTACTTTTTTGTTGATTTGTATATGTTTTTTTAAAAGTTTATGAAATTTCTTAAAAAACAAAATCGTTAAAATCGGACAATTAGGACCAAAGATATGGTCTCTGGTTTTTTTTTATGTGTTCTACTCCAAATGTTATATCCTTGTTTTGGTTTTTAAATTTTAAATGTGTTACTGAAATAATGCTATTTTTTTTTAGCATATTACTAATGATTAAAGAAAAACAGTTTAGTCCAATAATTGGAATCACCTTTTGTTTTTTTTTCTTAGTAACTCGGAAGGTAATGTTACTTTAGATATATAATTGTTTGGAGATAATAAACCATTGTGAAATCATTTGCAGCGTTTTTTTTATATAATGATAATATACTAGGGTTTTACAAAAGTCTTTGAGTATAAGTACAACTTTATTTCATATCACATATTATAAGTATCATTGAATGATACTTTTAAAAGTGAAGTCCACTGTTTTCAACTTATTTAATCCATCTTTCTGGAAGTAATACATAGTTTATTTTCTTCAATAGCAACATTATTTTTTTCTTCAAAATAATCTCAAAACTTAAACAGTGATAAAAAAAAAAATCAATAGCTACCCTACATATAAAGAAGTTCGAAAAACGATAAGAGAGTTGAAAGAACAAACTCAAACAGGGCAAGAAGATATCTAAGATACAGTTCGTCGGCACCGACCACAGATTAGAAAACGTCTTCAAATCAGTAATTGAAACCTCTTTAAGACTATGGCGGAGGAAAGTCTATTCAATCTGTCCTGTCGAAGGGAAATCACTTCCTGGGGACTTGAGGGACTTTCCAATACAAGAAAGGTCTAGCTCAGAAATCCCAGGATTCGTTTAAGGGAATTGGTATTGACCACTATATATAGAATGGCTACTTGATATATTACGTGCAGCCTTCATACACCCCAAAGTGATCGTGGATATCGATTTTATTATAATTAGATTGTTTCATACCTATTTTGAAAATTACCTAACTTAGCTGAAATGACTTTAATAGTCAACAAATAGTCATTTCGATGAAATACACCAAATTGCTGTGAATAAAAGGTGTGCCGTAAGTAATGAGAAATATCTAAAGGAGTGATATTAGACTTCAAGAGCTACATTTAAATAAACAATTGTCCGATTTTTCTAAGAAAAATAGGAAATTCATTTGGTGTTTATTTTATAAGTAAGACTTTTTTTGTTGTTAAAAATAAAGCAGTTAATAAAAAAGAAATATGTAATTGAAGCAATTAAAAATTATTTCATAGTAAACTAGACAAAATTTACTTTAAACGCAAGTAGAATCTGTCTTTGTTAAGACCATTCTCAAATGGACCTTTTATGCAGCTAAACTACGCTAGGTTCTATTTTGCATAAAATCATAAATTATTTACCATTTTTTTTTTATCCCACATTTGGAAAAACTTCCTTTTTTTAATTATTTTTAAGCTTTTTAATATATTATGGTGGTTATGGTAATTTTTTTTTTCTAAAAACACTGCTAATTTTGACGTGACAGAATATCAATTAACTTTTATTTTTTTTACATAATTAGAGTTGTATCTCAACTTAATAGATAACAAACCTTAAATTAACTAATATGAACTTAAAGATCATTAAACACGGAAGTATTTCTAAATTTGAGGTAACTGTAGTCTAGTTGGAAAGTGAAAAAAAAAAAAAAAAAAAAAAAAAAAACCAGTGAATAATCAATGATTTTATCCAAAACAGAATTTAGAGTAGTTCAACCCCATAAAAGTCCCATTGAAATGAATTTAACAAAGACAAACTCTACTTGTATTTTAAGCAAATTTTGGCTTGTTTATTTAATTGCTCCAACCAGGTATTTTTTTAGTAATCGCTTTCTATTTAACAAACAACACGCCTTTCTTGAAAAACACAAACCTTAAATTTCTCCCTTTACTACGGAATATCAGATCATTATTTTAATGTTTTTTTATAGCTCTTGAGGTTTATTATCGATCCTTTAAATGTTTCCCTTTACTTACTTCCTTTTAATATGTTATTGCAATATTATTAAAATCAAGTTTTTTTTTTATGTTTAAGAATTGTATTACGAACTATATATAAATTGTAGTCCAACATAAACAATAACAAACATAACTGAGAATAATGTGAAGGACGAAACGTAGCTCTACTAAAAATACTATAAAATATAAAGATAAGGTTAAAAATAAAACAGACTAAATAATTTCGAATAAAAATCAAGATGATTCATGTTATCGAAATACCATTTAACTTAATAGTTCATTTTTCCTTACTGCATCAAGAACTCATAAACCATGTGCAGAATAAGAGAGAAATAAAGGTTGCAATCGCCTCGAGCATCAAAATTTAGGTGGTAGCAAATTTCGTACGTTTCAGAGATACAATTGCTACTATAAAGATTAGTAATTACTAGCTAAGACACTGGGGAAAATTACATGCTGAAGAAGAGGGGAGGAGGGAGAGACAAAGTATCCCTGAAACGTACAAATAAACATAATAAAGAAATAAACATATAAACATAATATAAATTTAGAGTGAATATTTATTAAACTGCACCTATAAGCAAGAAGTAAGGAGAGGGTAAAAAATATTTCTTAGTATTTTTGGAAGTTTTCTGATTAATTCAGTCAATCCCATGAGTCAATATTCTCTAATGATGATATTAATTATGGAATACATTACCTAAAATACTCAATATAAATTGTTATTTTTTATTTATTTTTTTTTGACAGGCAAAGAGAAGAGGAGAAAAAATCAAGCTTGCTTCTCCTGGAAAATATTGTTCTTCAAACCTTAGGTAACTTTAACCAGGCTGCTCCACTTTTATCTTAAGCCATCGCATTTCAGTTTCTTACATATTGTTTTGCGGTAAATTTGTTTATTTTTTTTTCCTGCCTATTCGGTTTCAGGCATCCCACGTGATCTCCAACCGCTGTGGTATCCATTTTTCTGTGCTACATATGATACACACCGCCGCAGACCTTGGTTGTTATTTTTTTTTTATTCAACATTATTTCTTACTTGAAGAATTGCGATATATATTAGTTGCAATGATATAACAATTAGTTAGCATTCAGTCTTGGTCTTGCGCTAGAGTCTTGCAGTTATCGATTAGCTTATTATTGTAGAGATATTACTGATTTTTTTTAGAAATGAGAAACTTAACTAAGCCCGAATTTACTTTCATTTGAATTGAAAGTTTAGAAGAATTTGGGAACTTTCATTTGACGTGACAGAATATAATTCACTTTTATTTTTTACATAATGAGAGGTGTATCTCAACTTAATAGATAACAAACCTTAAATTAAATAATAAGAACTTAAAGATCATTAAACACGGAAGTATTTCTAAATTTGAGGAAACTATACCGTAATTGGAAAGTGATTAAAAAAAACATATAAAAAAAAACAGTAAGTAATCAATGGTTTTATGCAAAAAAGAATTTAGTGTTGTTCAACCCCATAAAAACCCCAATTAAATGAATTTAACAAAGACAAACTCTATTTGTATTTTAAGCAAATTTTGGCTTGTTTACTAAAAACATGATTTTTGATTGCCCTAAACAAGTATTTTTTTAGTCCCAAATGAAAGTTTAGAAGAATTAAATGCAAATTGCTTATACCGATTCTTTACATCTGGCAACTAAAATTGTCAAGTATTAGGAACTATTTTGCCTTAATTTTATTCAACAAATCGATTTTTTTATCAATCTTGGTCTTAAGCGGCCTTAGTCTTAGCACTTTGCAAGACCAAGACCGATTTTGGGCAACACTAGTAACAATATAACCCGTTACTTTTAATTATTCGTTTACAGTATAATATGTTGTTTATTAGGCTATAAGCTAATTTTAAAATAACTTAACGTCTGATTTTTTGTATAAATCCTTTTTTAAACTATAGGCCTATTGTAACCGAATCTCTTGTAACAAAAAGGGACGGGAAATTTGAGTGAACCAACAAAATCGAAATAGGTTTATCTCTTATCAGATTCTGGGCAGAATTGCTCTCATAAGAATCCAATTCAATCTCCAGAATCAACTGACACTTCATTGTACCGTAAACAAGCGACGAATCTTGATTGAACAAAAAGTCTTAGAAAGCTGTCGCCTTTGAGGGAAAACCATTTTGCTTTTGTTAGGGAAGGCAAGGAACGAAGGAGGTGGAACTGTATCGCACGTGTTCTGCATCGACGGCGAACTCTAAGTGAAAGGTTGGCTGAGGAACAGCGGATGTAGGAAGTCAGCTGAGGCCCTCTAACAGATCCGGCAACCAGATAGCCGAGAGGTAATAGATTTTATCACTTAATTATGTTCATTAAATCTAATAACGAATTGATGAGAAACAATATAATTAACTTTATATATTTATCTGATTTTCGATACTTCAAATTGAGACTGTATTTAGGCGAACAGAAGATCAAATAAAAAAAAAAATAGTTATCCACTGAAACAGACATAGACAAATTCGAATCCTCTACCTTCCTCCACCTCCTTACAGAAACGATGTTAAAAAAATAAATTAACAAAATGCCGAATAAAAGATATTCGTAACTAGTTCCTTTAACCATTTAAGTATTTATACAACGATATTTAAATAAATCTACACGCAAGAGTATATTTATTATTTAAATTTCCTACATTGAATTACATAATTATATTTATATAAGCAAAAACAATCATTATATATATATATATATATATATATATATATATATATAGAGAGAGAGAGAGAGAGAGAGAGACTTTATTGTTGAAAGTAATGGTGCTCTACTACATAGGGTTGCTTTATACGCAGCATACTAATCAATCCATATATTCTTTATTAAGAAATATTACAATCATAAATAGGGACAATAGTAATAGTGATAGTAGCTCATTCACACTATGTACAATAAATAAACACAATGAATAATAATACTAAAAGTAAATGTGTATAAAATAAAAGAAACTAAACTAAACAAAAACAAATTAAACTAATTTAAAGATCTACTTTAATACACACATGCTTTTATACAATATTTACAAAATTCGTTTACTCAAGAAAGCCAAGCTTTTCTTCCCACTTGAAAGGAGTGGCAGGAATCAAGGAGATCCCAGCGCCTCTCTCTCAGCCGCATTACTGGTAAAGTTCCTTTTAATTTCTTCGATTGTAACAATTTCATATTGAAGTTCCGAGAAATATTGTTCCCATCATCAGAACTTTTATTGTATGTATAATAATGTATCAATGTAATCATATGTGTTTTTATTGTACAGGATAAAAAAAATACATAAATTGGTTCATGAAATTTGTTCTCCACAACTTTGCCTATAGTTGAAATAAAAAAACAAAAAAAACAATGGTATGTAGATGATTGACGATGGATTCTAATTTCAGAAGAAGTTAGTCGATGGTGCGGTAAAAAAATACTAAACTGTTACTAAGTCGCCATACTACCTTCAGCCACAGGCGGATCTACGGGAGGGGGCTTTCGGGCTGAAGCACCCCTCCCTCCCCCCAAAATGGTAAAATATAACCATGTTTTACAGAAAAAATATTAAAAACTATCTCTTAAAGTATTCTTGTTCATGTAATTATATTTAATAGGACTTCAAGAACCATTTAAACACCATTTCATATAAGTAGTTAATTTCTTTCTTTTTTTTTTCAAATTTATTAGCGTTATACATATATATATATGAAAAAAAAAATCTTTCGGGCTGAAGCCCCCTCCAAAATTAAACCCTGGATCCGCTAGTGCCTTTAGCAGTGCCAGCCGGAATGCCCTGAAGAAGACCTACAACGTAGGTCGAATCGTTGGATAATGTAATATTATAGTATGGTATTTTTTGACCGCTACCCGGACTAACTACTTCTGAAAAAAAAATAAACAATTTATTTATTTGTATGCATTTTTTCTCTTCTCCATTTAATATGTCCCATTGTAGTCTAATTAAGAATAAGTTTGGTCAATGACTTATAATAAATAAACCATTGAATAAACTTATTCTTAGACTCGCCAAATTGGGGCGTATTAATTGTAGACAGGGAGAATGCGTCACCGAAAAGTATTAATAGAAAAAAAAAAGATATACATTACAAATATATATATATATATATATATATATATATATATATATAAATATATATATATATATATATATATATATATATTAATTTCATCTATCAGCAAGGATGTGAAGAAGAAATAAAAAATAATATAAAACGATCAAGACAGTGGTCTAAAAAACTATTCGTTGTAACTTTGTTTGAAACTTCTAATCCAAGCTATCGACAAGTGGTTGATTTCTTCGAATTATGACAATGAAAATTTTAAAAAAAATTCTAAAGAATAATTTGTAATGTATGGCAACAGGAACCATAAACATAGAGGTGAAATATATTATGATCACGCAATAAAATTTATGATTTCATGGAAATTACTTTCCAATACGAGACCATAAAAGCGTTATAATGAAAATTAATAAAAAAAGTTCATAATTGCAAAATTGTCATTTTGAAAAGTGAATCTTTTCAAGGAAATTGAAATAAGAAGAAATTAAAATAAATATTGATAAAAATATAATAATTGCTAAATACCATGGTGTGGGCCGACGTGGCACTTCCTCGTTGACCACTGTCTTCGTACCTTCTGGGACCAACTGCCACAGCTCCTCTTCTGACCCGCTTGGATACTGTAAATGAGATTCAAAGGATTATTTCTGGTAGCCGATCAATCATGATACAATTAGGTATTGTAAGTATTTAATTAGTAAAGTAAGGAATTAATGAGGTCTCAGTATTTATTTATTTTTTTGGCCATTTTTCAACTTGTTCAAGAATGAAAATAACGTCAGAGGTACAAGAAAGATATGAATACAAATAGATGATTAATATACAACTAATAAAGTTTAATTATACTTGAAAATACGATCTTAATAATGACTAATATAGAATTTAGCAGCCAGTTTACTCATTCATTCATTGATGGGACAGTCCGTGCTGTTATGAGAACATCGCCTGCAAATCCTAAATGCTGTGTCATGCGGTTGTAGATTGTATCCATACTTTTGTATTTCTTACCTATTTGTATCTACATCTTTCTTGCATCTTTGTAGTCTTCTCAAATATACATTAAAATGGTTACCTGGGTGTAAAAGGTCACGTATTTCTATTTTTTTTAAATATGTTTTGAAGACCAAAAAAAAAATTTACATCTTCGAAAGACCCGTGCGAATAGTATTATAGTCAAAAACAACAAAACGTACGCACTTTTTTAAGTTGTAACAAAATAACTGCAAAACTAAACCTCTGAAAGAAAGGTTTGTTTTTAAACTTTTAAATATTCTTAATTGTAAACTGATTTAATCTTGAAGACATTGCAGACGTAATATATATTTAAATTAGTATTATTTTCAATTACAATCAAGCCAATTTCACTAATTTGTTATCCAGATCAGTCTTTACACTTTATTGTTAAATTAAAGAGCTGTTGTATGAACTCTAGAAAGCTAATAACCATAACATTCTAAGATATAGATAATTATTGAGTACTTAATAGTTAACCGTTGTATTATTAAGGAAGGAGATGGTTCGGGGTGGCGGTCATAAATAGACTTTGCAGGTCTTCTTCGGGCCTGGAACGGACAAGATACAAAAAGATATAGAGAATTTTGGAAGTTACATCATATTTAGATATAAAATTATAAACAATATGAATAAACTTATTAAAATTAAAAAATGTAAGTACATTAAAATATTAAGAACAAAAAAATGTATAAACTTGCCACCTCGGACCATCTCGTTCCTTAATATATATATTTATTTCAATATAGACATTGAATAGTTGTGTAGAATAAATTTGAAGTAAATTTGATTAGCTTTTATTTATGCCAGCATCAACAATTTTACTCTCAATGGTTCTGTTAAAAAAATAATATATATATAACAAAAAACTTTAGAAAGTGGAATTTGAGAGAAATATGAAGGAAAAAAAATGTATTAATTAATAATGTTTCGCCAAGAATCGTATAAGTTAAAGAAAAAAAAATAATATGGATATTCAAAATAAATATTTGGAATATTAAATAAATATAAATTAATAAATTTATAATATAAATTAAATTTTATACACCGAAAAAAACCCAAATGAAATCACAAAGTAGAGGACAACGACCTAATGTTAAGGCAACACCGAGGCGTGGGGGAACTTGGATCCTGGTTCCCCTAAATGGATCTTCTGCGCAATAGCAACAGGGAAATAACATCGAAAAAAGAAAATCCATTTATACGAGAATTTTTAATATTTATTTATTTTACACGACAAAAATACTTTATTTTCAAACAGTAAACATACGTTTTTTGGACAGTTTTTTTAAATTTTTTAAAAATCTTTATTGAGATATATTAAAATGTATCACATGTAAGGACTATAGCAATAGTGATACAATAGTAGCTCATTCAAATTATGTAGAATAAATGAACAGCAAAATAATAATATTAAAGATTAATGTATATAAACTGCCACAGTTGACAAAATGATTAAATGATGGAATTTGAAAAAAAACAGGTGATGTGACTAGATTTTTTTTTAAGGAAGTTTATAGAGTTCGAGGGTGTGATATAGACTGAAAACGTTGTTTTGATTATATTGTGAGAAATTTTGTTAATTATTTTTGGTTTAAGTTATTCATATTCTAAATAAATTGGCTAATTATGGAGATGTTATAACTTATTTAATATCACCTGCAAAGAAGAAATAGTCAGTAAGCAAGAACTCACCACCTTCCACTGGGCAAGCCCTTCTTAATTATAATTTTATCATTAAGTGGACGTTCAAAGAAACGTTACAAAACTAAACAAAAAGAAACTAAACTAATTTTTTTTTCGGTCCTCCCCTCCTTCGCCTCTAAGGCCACACGGGGTTTTCCCAGGGCAGCGGGTGTAGGCGGAGATTTAAAAGAATTCCGGCACCGGGACGCGAACTCTTTGACTATTTTATATCAAATGTATCATATATCATGTTGCTGAGCAAACTAACCTAACCAAATAACTACTTAAATACACACATACTTTTATAAAATATTTACTAAAATTCATTAACTCAAGAACTTCGAGCCAAGCCATTCTCCACAACTCATGGAAGGAAAGGCAGGACTCTAGGAGATCCCAGCGCCTCTCACTCAGCCGCATTACTGCTATTAAGGACCACTGGAGGCCTAGGAGAGGAGCTATAACCACACATATATGGCTTGGGTGGAGAATTTGGCCATTGGCAGAACTCCGATATATACAACAGGTTTCTGGGACCGCTTCAACTTTCGAGGAGGATTATATGGGTTGGTAGGGCTAGATACGGATTGTGCAAGTCCGGACAACTAAATTTATATATTGAAATATGAGTTGAGTCAATTATTATTTTGGATTGATGAATATTCATAGACAGGTCATTCGTTAGGTCTGATTTCAAACAATTCTAGAAAAAATATATAGGAAAAAGTTTTCATTTTAGTACACATAATTGAGAAGCACTAGCGGTACCAGGATTCAATTTTTGGATGGGGAGGGGGCTTTAGCCCGCAAGCTTTTTTTAAATATATATGTGTATATATATATATATATATATATATATATATATATATAAACCGATAATTACTTTGGAAAAAAAAGAAAGATAGTAACTACCTGTATGACATGGTGCTTAAATGACTCTTGAAGTCCTATTATATGTAATTACACGAACAATGATACTTCAAGAGATAATTTTAAAATATTTTTTCAGTTGGTTCAGGAGTTGGTTATATTTTACCATTTGGGAGAAGGCTTCAGTTCGAAAGCCTCCCCAGTAGATCCGCCTGTGTTGAGAGGAAAGAATTATTCTATAATTTTCGACGTTTATATATAAAATAATGTACAAATGGACTCAATTCTCAACAATTGGCTCGTTTTACGTATCAGAGGTGTATTAGAAAGGTACAAGGTTGAGTCATTGCGGCTGAAACGGAGAAACAAACTCAAGGGCGAACGGTTTACAGAAAGAGTTCTAAAGTAAAGACAAATAATTGCCATTTTTAGATAATTCAGCAAATAAAAGCAATTAGTCTCAGATTTTTCTGCTAACATAATTGAGGAAGATGAAACTATCCAGTGATTCTGAAATAGATTCTTCCAAAAAAAGATGTAAATTTTTTGTAAATTGATTGAATGTTCGAATGGATAATATTAATAATTACCATGTGACAGTTCTGATAAAATTGAATTTAAAGTTTGATACTGGTACATTTCTTTTAGAAACATGGTATAAATTTGCTGATACTTGTTTAGTGAAAAGGTTATTAATTTTGATGGAAAAAATTAAATGTACTGTAGCTAAATTTAACTTATTTTAATTTACGTATTTGTGATAATTATGTACTGAAAATGAACTGGTTAATTAGGATCTTGTTTGTTAATTATAAGGCCTATGTTTACAAAGCATTTTAGGTCAAAAGCTGTGCTGTAGTATTTAATGAAATAAAAATTACATTAAATTTTTATTTTCAAAAATGATGATATTTTTAATAATTTCACTTAGATTTGGATTTATCGAAGAGATTTTCAGTGTTTTCCTGATGCCCTGAAAGCTAAATATAAAATTATTTTATCTCTGCTCATCATTTTTTCTTTTAGAAAAACACTAAACATCCATAGGTGTTTTTCCAAATGTCAACATTGAAAACTTAGATAAATCGTCACTTAACAACTAGTTTGTTTAAGCTCATTAAGGATGTAAAACTACGAATGCCCGTTGGATTATATAGATTTATTTGCTATTTATTGGTTACCCACCAATCCGAGCCCTATAGAGGACCAACGAGAGTCGTCCCGGTCCTATGATTATTCATATTATTGTATTTTTAATTAATTTTTTTTTTCAAATCCACATATGTAAGTATCGCTACGTTTCTGGCAATCGACTTTTCTATGGTAGTTAGGGAATTCCAGAAAAATCATTATGAGTATTTAATATATATATATATATATATATTTTGATCGGTTCAAGAAGTGAAACGTACCTATTTAAAAATATACTAATTATAGATTCAATATGAAAAAGAAAAGGCCAGATATGATAGATTCCCCTGTTGTGATCTAGATTGATTTATAGTTCACATCAGACATTCTTTCCAAGGGTATCGTGTTTCCAATTTATTATCTACATCTATATATTTAATTGGTGACATGCAGGAAAAAAACCCGCTACAAATCAAGTTCAAAATAAATAAAAATCTGTTAGTAGTTGAAAAATTATAAATATATATTGTTATAAAAATTATAAATATATAAAAAATATAAATATTGCATTGAGGACGCTAATGTGGATAGGACTAATAGCTATTTTATAGATTGCCAACATAGCTTTATAAAGTTAAGTTTTGGATGGACATTACCACTTAGCTGGATATATCGTTGGGAAATGGTTGTCTTCAGCTACTGCCCTCTTCGTGTCCACTGTGCCGCTGATGTCATCTCGACTCTCTCCTGTGTTCCCAACGATGCCCTTCTTTCTTTCAAGCTAAGCACTGCTTCCAGATTTTATAAAGAGTACCTCCTGCGGACTTCTCCTCTAGAACTCTTCTCTGAAGCTCTCCTCTAACATACTGTTTTTCCCAGGTTCTCTCCCAGACTGGTTCCGTCTGTCTTGCATCCGTCTTCCTAGCAGCCAGTTCTTCCTTCTTTGTTACGCATTTTTTCCCAGCACCTCAACCTGCCGTCGCCACTGGACAACTATATCCAAACAAATTCCCCAATCTACTGTCCTGGTGACATCCGGAAATGTTTTCATTCCAATTTCCTCCCCAGTTCTTTTGCAGACTTTTCTATTGGTTGAATATTTGTTACAGGGAGGGGCTACACCCAATTTCCCCAACTATAGACTGTAGAAATATGAAATGACTTCTCTTGTGATATTTCAAATCGGAAAAATTGTATCTGCATTACCTCCGAAGTGGATTGTTCCCCAAAAATTATATCTGATCTGCGAGAACATGCAAATAGCAGGTACCAAGACTCTATCCGCGGTTTACCTATCATATTTTATATTGGCAATCATTAAACTTTTTCTGCACTGGACTAACTATATTAATTTTTAATTCAAGAAATATAGTTTTATTCACACATCAGCATCCTCGGTATATAGCAATATATAAAAATGTTTGTTGAAGAGAAATTGGTTGGGGTGTTCAGTATAAAATAAATAAATGACATTTATTTTTATATTTGCCCACGTTTCGGCCCATAGTTCAGGCCTTCATCAGGGCTAAGAAAAGACCAGATAACAATATGAGAAACTATTAACTTTTGAAAAAAAATATTAATAATTTAAGGAACCTAATTTTACTATTATTAATTTTTTTTTTTCATATGTTTCTGACATTTTTCTTATTAATATAATTTTTTTTTTCATAAGTTGGTAGTTTCTTATATTGTTATTTGATCTTTTCTTAGCTCTGATGAAAACTTTAACATTAGACTGAAACGTAGGCAAATATAAAAATAAATTTCATTTATTTATTTTTTATTGGACACCCCAATTAATTTCTCTTTAATTATTCACTACAGTCAACCATTATACCACTATTATAAAAATTTTAGAAAGAATTGTTTTAAAATATATATATAAAAATTTTTATACAACGTTGGGCCTAATTTGGTTTACAGAATCGAGATAAAAAAACATAATGTGATCACAAGAAAAGATTTCGGTGAAAAGACGTCTCTAAAACAATGTGTGAACGGAAACTTGCACGTCACTTATTATTTATTAACTTAATATAGTTGACCACATACTTTTAAGAAGAAGTTAGGCATATATAGAAAATGCATTCTTAGATTCGAGTTATCCGTTTATTTACTTGAAAAGAATGAAATATTCTTATAATTCATTTTTATTAAGTAATTAACTATTCCAAATTATTAAAACGATAAATCTCATTCTTTTGGTGAAGTGACATGTAGCCTACTAAGTAATAGGCTAATGCATTTATTGAGAGGGCAGCGAACGGGAACTTGTAGTATAAATAATTATATATAGATATTGTGCTATAGAAGGATGTAACGAAGGTCGAAGGAGATAAAGCAACTTGTACAGAAACACCTGCTACCGGTGGATGCTCACAAAATGACAGCTTCTTAAATATGTCTGTCTTTCATAAATACGCAACAATGAACCGCTAAATGACTAGAAATTATTGTGTCTAAGTCAAACATCAATAAGTTGAAACAACCTATAAGCGAAAGCCTTACACTGCTAATTAGTAGCCGAGGATTGATTAAGAGTAAGAAAAAAGTCATAGGCTTCCATCAAATTAAGCAGTTTACTAGGTTCTAGTAGTATTAAGAATATTAATAATTTGATAAATAGGATCCTGTACTGCGGATTATTACCTTTATTTTAAAATTTCGTTAAAGTTCATTTCTACTCTAAATGGACCATGAATTATTCAATTTCTTTAAATTTGATTTGAGAAGTCTTTAAGGAAAACAAAATGGTGTTGAATGACAAAGTATACATATAAAATACTTTAAATCCATTGTTTTAACAATAATTTGACATGTATACGTACAGGAATATATGCTGCTTCATCTCTTCGGCACTGTCCAGCTCAATGTCGACCCAGTCTTCACTGGTATCACTCCTGCTTGCTCCACTACCTCTCGCTCCAGAACCTACAACGACAAGGATTATTAAAAATAATATAAAATTATAGTATGTAATTGATATTGTTTAGATAAATCTGTAATATATTCAAGATAGCATAGTATGGTTGTAGATTTTTATGGCATATTTATTAATCTCAATTAAACATTTAAAGTTTGAGTACTTGATTAATTAATTATACAAGATATTTATTACATTTTCTTGCAGCAGGAGCGTGTATATCAAATATACGACATTTAACGGAAGGAAGTAAATCCACATTGCACATATTTTGAGTATCCTCAGTTCAAAGTTAAATGGTGCGTGCTTCATGGTATGAAAAAGTAACCCTATTCCAAATTTTGCTGATTGAAGTCATATTGCTATTACATCAATAGATTGTTAAAAAAACTTCTGTGTCTGACCCTGTTTTTTTTTTCAACTTTTTATATATATCTTTTTAACGATTTTCCACAAGATAACAAAACTAAAAGATGATTTTTTTTTTCATTGAAAATAATGAGCACTAATCTCATTAGACCTCTAAGTCCTTTTGAGTATTCAGTAGATTGGTTTCCCTCAGTTCTCAAATGGTGACAGCAGTAGGTGGGCCGCTTAAGAATCACACTCGGTGAATCATCAATGAACGTCATTAATAAATCAAAGCTGGCAACAAGAGGAGGTCAGCGAGATTTATTATTCGTGTTTAAAATAAAGTGGGATCATTCCGGCAAGAGGTCTTATATATTGTTATAAATGTTAAAGAATAAAAAATATATTATATTTTGGATATGTGTGATGAAATCAACTTACATAAACACAAAACTGTATGTAAAGTACATTAAAAAACAGTATGTAAAGTTGTGATAATAAATTATAAAAGAGCTTATAGAATACTTTAGATATAACATCTGAGGTATTTTTTGTAATATAAAAATTTTGAACCATAAATAAAAAAAAAAGATAAATGTAGGTATAAGTTGAAAACTTCAATGTTTTCGTTGTGATTGTCGCCTAGATAGTGGATGCATCATGTCTTTGATTTTAGTAATTTTTCTTTTTTATGACATATGAGAAATCTTTGTCAAACCACCACTGTCAATAAGGAAGCCCCTTGATAAGGAGGACAAAATATTAAAAATTGATCAAAAGAAAACTTTAAAAAAAGTTATGTATAATAGTTTCAGCAGGTGTGTTAAAATCGTTCGCGAATGAGGTTAATGGGTACAATTTGGATATCGTGACTCTGCAAGAGGTTCGCTGGCCAGGGGAGGGCACGATAAGGGAAGGAAAGTACGCTATTGGATACGGAGGAAGCGGGAATTATTGTTTAGGTATCGCGTTTCTAATTAGGAATAGATTGTTATCCACTTTGAGGGACGCGCAATTCTTTAATATTTGAATTTCAGTAGCCATATTTCAGGAACGTTGGTTTAAAATCGCGTTAATAAACATACATTGTCCGACCGAAGACAACATTGCCGGTAATATCGATATAGAAGGTATTATGTTTGAACACATAGAGAAATTTAGGTATCTAGGGTCTACGATAACTAGATAAAACGAGATTGGAGAGGAGATTAAGGTTAGACTGAAGGCGGGAAATGCCTGTTATTTTTCTATGACATAATTACTTAGCTCGCATCTCTTGTCACGAAATTTAAAAAGTAGAATCTATAAAACCATTATCTAACCTACAGTTCTTTATGACCGCTTACATTAAGGGATGAGCAGCGTCTTAAGGTTTTTGAAAATAAAGTATTGCGTAGAATATTTGAACCGAAAAAGGATGAGTTAACCGGAGAGTTCAGATGCTTACACAACGCCGAATTGCGATTACTGCGTCCGGTTAATATAATTGACATGATTATATCATGGCGAATCAAATGGGCTTGTGAGTTTTAATAACGAAAGAATTCCTAAAAGATTAATAGTAGCTGTACCGAATGGTAAACGTTCGAGGGGTAGACCGAGGCGAAGGTAGGAAGATTGCGTTAAAGCCGATCTGAAGGTACTGCGTTTGGAAGACGAACGGTGGAGGGAGGTGTGTAATAAGCGATTGGCGGTGTCGGCTACGAACCTCCGGGATCGCTAAGCGTTTTATTATTATCTTTATTATTCTTGCATTGCGGATTCAAAGCTGAAGGTGGGGGACAAGTCCGAACTGCCACCGTTGACTTTAGAATCAGACCATTTGTTGATATTATTATTATTATTATTGATAAATTATATTATTTGGAAAGGAGAAAGAATTGTGTAAAGTATTTTAAAGAGCTATGTAAGGAGTTGTTATTTAGATATCTTAATTTCAACCTGAATATTTAAAAATCATAAGTAATTACCCAAACTAAAATTACCAATCATACAAAAACATCTAGCATTTGCTGATGACCTCGTCTAACTGTCAATGATCCGCAACTCCGATTTAATATAAATGTCCTCCAAGAAGAACTAAAAGCAATATGAAAATTAACCTGGAGAAGACCAGAATAGGAGTGCGGATTGGAAATAAACTCTAGAAAATAGAGAGAATACTGAAGACTAACGGAGAGAAATTAGAGCAGGTAGATAATTTAAAATATATTAGTGTTCTACTTCATGCAAACTGTTATATCAACGAAGAAGTGACTCGGAAAACTGAGCAACCTGAGGGGGGAGGGCATTCTATTTTCTCCGGAGGGAACTTCCTCGGAAAAAGAGAGGTGTCGAAGAAAACCAAATGACTGTCTACAAAAAATAGACGCTCCTCATTATAGTCCCATACTCTTCCTGTACCAGTAACACACCTTTACCTTACATTACCTAAATGCAAGAGTCGGATCCAATCAGCGAAGGTGCGATACTTTCGCACAATGGAAGGAAAGATCTGATGAGAAAAGCTTTTCGAATATGCCGAAACATATTCATTTACCACAATTAATTATCATACAGACGCTAGATTATAAAAATCCACATATTATAAATAAAACTCCATCAGACTATTTTGTACCATAGAATTCCAGTCTCACAGTTTTATATTCAATGAGAGATTTGAAATTACATAGGTACACCTAAGCTATAGTAAGTAAGGCTTGTATTACATGGTAAAAATTTTAGAAACTAAATGTGCGTACTAGAAACAATCTATACATTGAATCTTAATTAAATTGAGTTATGAAGTTTTCTTTGCATAACGTAGATATGTTTTTGCCAGTCATCTAAACTGTTGAATTTATGCCTTTTGCGTCACTGTCTATGACCTGTTTAATTTAGTTATTAATTTTATAAAATTTTCCAAAAATTTCCTAGGCCTTATTTATTATCGTCATTCAATTTTCATGATCGGACAGGAAAAAATATTCATCTTTTTTTCTTTCATTATTAATCATACATTTTTTTTCGTAATTCGATACTTGTCTATTTTTATTACTTTTGACAATGAGAGAGATTTATTTTATTTTAAACAACAAAAAAGTGTTTAAATAATTTTCTTACCTATCAGCTAAGTCAGTTTTAACCACAACAATCTTCTTTGTCTAGCTAAATACCTACCTACAAGATTTCTTGTGTATTGGTAGTGTTTATTTTAATATCTTACTAAATTGATATTAAATAAATTGATAACCCACAATAAATTGATACTCGACAAACCCACTCTTTACTTTTAACAAATCCACTTACTCACAAACCTATAAGATAGCAGACTTACATAAAGCCTTTGAGTAAACTGAAAAATAACTGACATTTACAGGACACTAGTGAGCCCTGTCACCACGACTTATACCACAACAACAACCACATCCCATGGGCTTAAGAAAACGAAAAAAAAAAAAGAGAAAAATAACCAACTTTGGTAAATTATCTAATTTAACCAAAGTAAACTTTTAACAATGAGAAACCTTTAATTATTTCAAGTAAATAAAATTAAAAGCAAGTCTCGTAAGAAAATTTTAATGATTTTTTATCTACCTAATATTAAAAATCATTTAAGTCTATAATGACGTAACGAGTTTAATCAAAATAGTTAAAGCCGTTTTATAAAAAAATATATAAAGTGTAATAATGCTGCAATATTACAGGTACACTCCTCTAGTAGCTTAAATACATAATTTCAGTTTCGTACGACTTTTCTTTTTTGATTTACAGTGTTGCTCACACAATTTAAAACGTATACATCCATAGAAAACTTAGATTCGACTTTTTTTTTTCACAATTGCAAAACTTTTAATTACTATATTTTTAATATATAGGTAAGTGAAAGTAAAACGTGTAGCAACGTGTTCAGAACTTTCCACTAGAATATTCCAGAACCTTACTGAGGTAAGACTCTGAAGATGAGGCCTTCAAGCGATGCGACCATGAATGTGAAGGTGCGGCCAGATTAGGTCAAGTTGTGGTAAATATAGCTCAGTCACGCCTCTTGCGCATTTATTCTGACTTTGTTCGGTCTTAAATAAATCAAATAAATATAACGATGTACAGCGATTGTCAGGCTCCTGAAACGATTAGATTAGATATCGCACAAGCTCTATAACTTAAAGACATACCTGTATTACAAAAATAAAATAAAAAATTTCTTAGATTGCTGACTTGAGATGTGATATCTACAGTGTGGTTATACTGGTCTTATATATTTTTTCCATTCTGTTGATACTTAAATTAGGGAAACGCTCGTTGGTTAATTACTAATAGTAAGGAAAACGATTTAAATTTCTGCTATCTATTTTATAATTTAATGCTAACTTCAAAATCTATGAAATAGTCAGACATTCAGAAATATTTCTTTTGGATTTTTTTTATTTTATTTGGTTTTATTTTTTATAAAATTTTGTTTGCTATTAAGTTAAAACCAATAGTAAATTTTGAAAAAAAAGAAAAAAATATCTTAATTTATTATGAGATTTCAACGGTTATTCTTGGCGACTTCCCTGTATTATGGCCTTCGGAAGAAACAATATGAGGTCGCATGGTTCTCATCCAGCCAAGCAATCGAAGACGAAAAATGTTGCACAAGCGTCTAACAAAGTAGATAACTCCAAAACCGCTAAGGCTATACCAATTAATAATGGATCCAGAAATCCAAACAAACTAATTAGTGAGGCTGGATCTAATGACGAAGATGGGTGGCATCAAGTTCTATACAAGTTTCCGAGGACCGCTACATCTTAAGCATTAACCAGACAATCCTCTCATTTGACAAGAACCCATTCTACATTGAACAAAGAATATGGATTATTGTACAGACTACTTGAGAGACGCTCCAAACTATCCTTAACTAAATAACATACCGTCTATAAATTACTCATAAAACCTTTATAGACTTACAAGATACGGGAAGCATCAAAAGCCACTAAAATCTTTGAAATTCAAATTTTTCAGTCCAAAGTTTTGAGAAAAATAACAGACCCACCGTTCTACGTGACACTTGCTACACAACGGACATCCAAACGGTTTCAGACAATACAGTACAATAAAAACTGCCACCAGAAACATACAACACAGACCCATTAGTCCAAGAACTGATTTCCACTACAAATCAATACATCCCGCCCCGAAGACTTTTGAGGCGATAGCCCAGAGATTTTCTTACTTAATATGTAATGCGCGAAAGTTTGTTTATTGCAAAAACTTTGCAGATGGCCAATTTTAAACCTATCTACCTGGTACTTGTTTACATAAATGTATTTGATTAATCTTTGAATTAAGATGTTGAAGTGAGACGAGCTTTCTCATTGGATTGATCTCAAAAAACCTACTTTTGTGTTTACAATCCTGGTGATACCGAAACGTTAGCAACATAGAGTCATTAACAAAAATTAGAAGTAAATAGAGTTCAAATAATATTTGTATAATTTAAATTTAAATAAAAATTTTTTTTTCATTAAAAAATATATTTCAGTAGAAATCTTCCATATTTCTTCTCTATGCACAGTCAGTTGCATTATTGCTGATGAACTACAATACAATCTTTCCAGTTAAGACATCCTCAACCACGGATAAACCTATTTCTCATGACCTTCTCAGATCTATGATTATGACAGGTTGGCTCAGACCGGAAGGAGATGAAGCATCGGTGAGACGCAGCGATGAAACGATGTGGACAGAGCTTTGCACAATTCAGTCACGGACTGTGGGCGCAGTAATGCCCACTGTACACTCCTCTTTTCTTGTTATTACTACAGGTTATATTTTTTAAGGCTGTTGCTCTCTCATGTCTCCAGAACGTAGTGGTATCTATGTTAGTTTCTTAACTTGAAACATTAAACAATTATCATTTTTACTGATTTAAAGTTGTGACATAAATCAATAATTCTTAGGTATCCCACTTTCAAGACTCCAAAAGCATATAAGGTCAATACGCGTCCTATGTATTTAAAATAATAAGTAATGTCAGCTGCAGGTGCCACAAAACTATTCTTTAAACCAACATTTTTTTAAAAATTTAGTTGGATTTTCAATGAAATTTATTGTGTCTTGACAAGTTGAGAAGTAGTTCTGTTTGATGAATCAAAGACAAATAAAATAACCTCAATATTTAAGTTTATACACCTAAAACTTCAAAGAAATTTCCTTAACTTTCCTGCACTGAAAAATCACATTTCCAATGTAGGTCTACTTTAAATTTCTTTGGTCTACTTTAAATTTCTTTGTTCTACTTTAGCTTCGATTTCGACAATGGTAGGCAATATATTTTTCCTCCTATCAGCGGTGAATGAGTATGATAATGTGGCAGTTGATTGTGATATTGAACGTATTCCTTACACGACTTTACGGTCAAGAACTCAACCAACCCATTAATGAATCCAAGACTATCCAAAGTTTGTGGGAGTAAATATCAGATTGGTTTTGATTTAACTGAATATTAATGTAGCCTTCGAATATTATATCTATTTTGTAATCGAATGACACAGTACCTACATACTTTGATTTTGTTTATTAATTAAAAAAATGATCATGCACATATGTTTTAAGAGGACAGGGTTACGTTCAATCGAATTGATGTGTTACATTAAGCGAGTAATAATAAAAAAGAAAAGTTGATATCAAACTAAATCTCATAGTATCGGACAAAGGATTCTAAACAGAGACCGAAAACCTTAGACCTACAAACTAACCGGATTAACCAGACGTTAAGCGAGAAAGAGAAACCACATCGGAATTGCATCATAGCGATAACCTACCGATCCACCAATGACCTTCCTCCTTACAGCTGTCCACGCAACAGGTCTCCGGTCCTCATTGGCTGGAACTAGGGCACCGTCCTCCTTGCATATTGTCGAGCTATGATGCAAAAGAAAAAACCAATAAAGCCGTGATCTATTCACGGGTATGTCCCTAGTGTAATAACAATTTAACAAATTACAAAACTTAAAAATTAACCAAAAATAATAACTCAAGGAGCAAAATTTTGTCTAATCAATAGCTAACAAATGTCTTGATCAAGATATGCCATGTCTAAAATATATTCCGAAAAATATCTTTAAGACTTCAACAAGACATTTTATGCACCGTTTTTAATCCTCATTCATAAAATATCTAAAAGAAGATATAAAAGAAATATGCCTATAAGCAGATATCTGCAGGATGCTTGAATTGAATTTAAATTTAAATTTAATTCAAATTCCATCTGCAATTGTAAAAAAGTCAATTTAAATTTGTTATACTAGATTATAAAAACAAATCTTGAAATATACTTACACATAGCTATCAAATTCTTACTTCTATTAAGTTATCTATTTTCAAACTTCTCCAATTTCCATCGTTATCTAATGAGAGAACTTAAGTTCATGTTTTTAGGTAGCAGCATTTCAATCTCTTCTTATTGAAGAAGAAAATATGTTCTTCGCTTTCAATTCGAATGGGATATAAATGTCATCTGTTCATTGCAAAAAGTCTGAGTGAAATTAGCTAATATTAGAAAATTAAGTACTTTGAAGAATTTTCTTTTTATTAAAACAGAAAACTGTGTGCTTGCTGTAACAATGTTTGGTACATAAAAGCTCCATGAAAAAAAAAAGAAGGTTCTAAAAAATAACGTTCCAGTAAATTCAAACAGTCCTGTTACTTCCTTTACTTACATGATGCTCAATCGATACTTTAATGCGTTTTTCCGGAAATTTTTATGAGAAAAAGAAACATCCAATTGGCTAAAAAGAGCCAAATAGATGTATGTATGTATGTAGATGTATATATATATATATATATATATATATATATATATATATATATATATATATATATATATATATATATATATATATATTTAAAACATTATGAAGAAACGTAGTTTAGTATAGAGATCTCACAATATAAGTTATACTAATTTTCTTGTTTTGAATAATAATGTTTTGGTACTGACAATAAAGTAGATTTCACACAACCTTGAATTTCAAGGACTATCATACTCAGAAAGAAATGAGTTTTGATTCTAACAGCAAAATATTTTTATTTAAATTAATAACTGAAACAAAAAAGAATATGCCCACTATTATTTTTTTTTTCTTAAGGCTCAGGGATGAAAAACAATGAAAACGTAGTGCGTGGGAGAGATCTGCCCACGTTTGCCCTTTGCTGACCGAAATGTAAGATACAATCAGAAGACTTTGTGTTCAATGATACAAACGCTATTTTAACGTAAGATATTGACGGTCAAAATTTTCTGAAGAAATATTAGTTTTAGTGATAAATCAAATGTAACCCCACTAGGAATGAAAAAATTGTCGAGTGTATATTTTTAATATAATCTTAATTTTTAATCATAGTAAAGAATATATAGTAAAGAATAAGAGATTGTTTGTTGTTTTTATCTATTTTTCTTTTTTTAATCTACAAGATTGTGTATATTTTAGACGTATTTCATTTCTTACATTTCTCAATTTGTATACATATATATCTTTGTATTGCTGTTTTTTTTCTATACATGTAATTCTTTTTTTTTTCCTTTTCTTTTTGTTATTTTTTTCCAGTAAAATTAAAAATATAGTTGAGATTTTATTTTATTTTTTAGTAATTTATATACTATTATTTAAGTTGTTGTATATATTGTTTGAATCTTTACTGAGTTAGTTTTTGGCCAGATGTGTAAGAGTCCATAACTGTTATTCTAAGGGGACATCGTCCCTGAATAAAGTTTATTTTCTATTTCTATCTATTTCTATTATAACAATTGACACTAAATTTTATTTAATCGGCGAATAATAATTTAATGTAGTCTTGCACTTTGATACATTACTCCACTTAATAATAATGAAAAATTAATAAGAATATTTCTATGAACATAGAACTACATATATATTTCTTTAATTTGTTTCCTTTTTTTGAAATTAGGTTAACTATAATTTAGGAATAGTAAAGAAATAAATAAAACTTAATCAAATCATACTTTAATAAAATTACGAGATTAACAAAATAAGTTGCTGATCCCGTTTTAACTTCAAAATGCACTTTTAAGAATTCTAATAAACAGCCAAGATTAAACTAAATTTATTTTTTTACTATAGAATTTCAACCTCTGATTAATATTACCGAATAATTTTTATTTTTCTCGGTTTATATATCACGACATATCTAAAAATAAAGGATAACAGTTTGAAAGATGAAAGCTCTCGCCAAAACGGTCTGTACTTGTATATGAACCTTTCAGTCGACAGAAAGACTGATTCCAATTTAACAATAAATGTTTTGATTATTAATTTTAGTTACATTTCTAGAGGGAAAAATTATACTTTTATTCACAGTTCTATAATTCAACACTGAAATAAACTACTATAGAACCAACTTACTCACTGTCTGTACAGATATAATAAATTTTCCGCCTAACATGACTTTACTCAAAAATGTTGAAATTGGGGTTAGTCATTCTGTCAACTCAGGCTCATATAATTATATCTACCATTGACGTCAGAATTGGCAGAAAGACAGAACTATCATCCACTGCACATCACTGCTTTGCAGTAATATTTTTTGTTATTTTATTCAACGAATATTATTTTCTTAAATATTTGTACAATATTCTAAATATTCTACACTAAATTGTCCACCTAGGTATTACGTTTATTATAGAAGGAAACATCAATAGTTAGATTAATATAATGGAAGGGATTATTGAATATTATTCATTTATTTTTAATATTTAACCAATTATATATTTATTTTACATTGCAGGAACGTTCAATAATTTCTTTGAGTTTATCCAATTATAACTTATTATTTTTTTAAATTTACACTTCCCCAAAGGTATTGGAAATTTTTTTATATTTTTTTAAATTTTATTCTTTATTCTACTTCCCTCTTATCATTTTTAAATTTAATTTTGCAGGTTAAATTAAAAATTTTCAATTTTTTTTTAAATAATTCTATATTGGCTTGAAGTTTCGAGGTAATGTATCCCATTTTCTGAAGTTGCTAACTTATTGTTTAATGATTTTCTCTCCATATTATTGCGAACATTACACACATCATTATACTTTTTCGCATTATTTATTGAAATATTATTTTTAAAATAATCTCATAAGAATCTATCCCACCGTTGATTTTAGTCAGGTCCATTTAATATATTTTTATTCTTTATCTTGTTCATGCTATAAACTAATACAAAATTCAACTATAAGTTTATTTCTTTGAGTTTAATAAATTAGAATCTATAAATTTTTTTTTTACATTCCCAAAGGCGGTGTAAGATTTTTGAAGCATTAACGCTCGAGTAAAGTCGGCTTAGAGTTGACTGATTGAAATGCTTTTACATATGGATTCAAATATCTCAGAAACTAAAAATCGGGCCTCCATACTGTAAGCGAGGAAATTGTTCAACATTTCACTCTGTCTGTAATAGACTATAGTTCAAAATTGTATCTTAAAGTGACGCCGTGTTAGGAAGGCAAACAGGAAAAAAATAATGTCGAAAACCAAATGATAACGAGTTTTATGGAGGACATGGATTAAAATATCTCAGATACAGATGTTCAGAAGGATGGGAAATGTTCAGCATTTCATCCTCTTTATGGTAAAATTATGATTTATATTTCATATTATTAATCTCTCCTTTTATTCACTTCTATCTTGTGCTGTATATCGCGCACATTAGTTTCTTTTTTTTTTTTTTATTGTTTTCGAAATATTTAGCCATTTTAAAAACCATGAAAGTTTCATTAAATTTTCCTAACCCTTTTCTACTACTACTATTTATTTATATTTTTAATTGATGCTAGCATTACAGAGCAGGAAATCCTGTTGGGTTCCTGTTTAGTATAAAAATATTATAGTATAAGACTATACCATAGGAAATGACAGCTTTTACTACTCTGTTGTGTTAGCAACAATTTAATAAATACATTAAAAATAATGATATCCATATGGAGTCTTTGATCTGAAAATAATCATATAATAGTTAATTTTATTAATGATCTAAGGAAATACATTATCCATAAGGTTCCATAGTCCTATAATCTAATCGTCATCAGATCTATAGATTTCTCTTTCCGGACATTCTAATATATTTTCCTTTCCTGTTTGTTTCATTTCATTCATTGATATCACATAAATAGTAAAAACTACTCTTGTATAACATATTTATGAATTGCAGTTTTATCCTTGAAAATTAAAACTTCCTTGTCACTCATCCTGGTGATTTTTCTTAATATTTGTGTTTCCCAGTTGTTAACATCAACTTCGAATTTATTGTTAAATTATATATATACATAATATCTTGAATAAGACAATAATAAGGTCATGTTCACTTTTAATTAAAGGTGAACATGACAATAATAAGGAATTTTATTATGAGTAGACGCTTGCAATTCGCATAAGTGAAAATGACAGGTACATGATGGGTATTTTAGGTACATAATAAGTATCTTTATAATTTGAAATATGTTAAAGTTAATATATGATTGTAAATGAAAAAAATTTTTTAGACTTGAAAATGGCTCGACGAGCCGAAACGTCGTCATTTTGATGAGTAGTCATTAAGTGACAAATTTTTTTTTTAAATTGGTGTAAATATGGCTAATAATAAATTAACTTGAAAATAAATAGTATGCACCGAAGAAGAATTGAGTACTATTGTGGATATATATATATATATATATATATATATATATATATATATATATATATATATATATTTTTTTTTTTTATGGCTTTATAAGGCTACATTTGTTGAAGGTTGGTTTGTAACTATCAATCAAACTTGTCAGTGAAAGTTGTTTAAGTAGAGGGTATTTCCAAGGAGTTGGCAAGTCACACGAGAGGCAGATTTCCAAGAAGAGTTTCTTTACCAATTAGTATACTTAAATGGTCCTTAAATTATCATTTTTTTATACCAAGGATGTATCCTTGTTTCGTTTCTTAGTCACGATTTTTAGACCAGTCAAATAATTAAATTTCAAATATTTTTATCAATGTTGGTATTTGTTCAATGGTATCTAGTGAACATAGTATTAAATGTCGTGATGAATAAGAACCGAGCTAAAGCCGAGAACTTGATAAATTGGGGAAAAAAGTTTATGGTTAAGATAAAAAAAATAAATAAAAAAAACTCTTTACTTTTATGTACATCTAAAAGTTTCTCAAAATAATTTCCCTTTAAAAATATCACATTTTTTAAAATTTGTTATATTCAATTCCCCCTCCACCAAACAATGGGCGGGAATACTTAATTGGTCCGTTAAATTATCATTTTTTTGTACGAAGGATGTATCCTTGTTTCGTTTCTAAGTCACGATTTTTAGACCAATCAAATAATTAAATTTCGAATATTTTTATAATAGTTGGTATTTGTTCACTGGTATCTAGTGAACATAATATTAAATGTCGTGATGAATAGGGCAATAGCGAAATATTAAACCTCATAATGAGAATGTACAAATCGAGTTAGTAGAGAATTCAATCCTCTTGAAAATGAGACAGTATTTTGCACTTTTGTATTAATTTCCAATGTATGATTACTGGTACATATCCTGGTGTCAGAAAGGGTTGAATGTGAGAAAAAAGATAACTAAGTGAAATTAAGAAAATTTGTTGCCCGCATCACACAAACTTCACTATTTCCTCTACTTTTAACAGAAATCATTGTTTGACGAAATTAGGCTATGGCTAAAAGTCTTTGATAGCAATATTCGAGGGTATTGAAATTTTTACACTAATCTACCTTAAGCCGGTTTACATTGCTTTAATTTATCTAATAAATCGTACTCAAATCTTTTCGTTGATCAATTTTCAGGAAAATAAATCTAATTCAATTTTTTTTGTAATTCTAAAATCTTTTTTTTTTTATTTTTATTTATTTATTAATGATAATTACAACTGTATTAAAAGTAAAAATACATTCAGTAAATGTGTACAATAGAATATAATAACATGAAATCATTTGGTGAGAAACTACCCACTGGTAGCACTCTAAAAATGTATTTACAAAAGGAGATCTCGAGGCCATCTTCTTTTCAGAGGCCTCGGAGGGTTGTCAGGTATCGAAAAGGAGGCAAGGTTAGAAACGAGAGGGTTAGGATGGTTCTGAAGTTTATTATGGAAGGAAAGGTATCTGGATTGGGCCAGGTCAGAAACATAAGGAACATTAAGGTCGTTATGGATGATTTTGTTTGTGACAAAGTAAGGAGCTGTGAGGATTTTACGAAGGATTTTGGATTGTAAGGATTGGCTCAGGACTCAATTCCGTAAGTCCAAATAGGTCTTATTGTAGTCATGTATATGAGTCTTCTGTAATTGACTGGGAGCTTAGAGCGTTTGTCTAGTAAGTGCTGGAGTAGTTGGAAACGTCGAGCTGTTTCTTGTCGTTTCAGTCTGGTATGAGGATTCCAAGTTAGACGTCTGTCTAAGTGGAGTCCAAGGTATCGAATTTGTTCAACAGGGATAAGTGGGGTATTATTAAAGGATACTGTAGGACAAGAGGACATAGGTTTACGACGAAGGGTAAACGTGATTTGATGGGATTTATTGGAATTTATTTTGATCCTCCAGTTTTGAAACCATTCTTCAAGGTTTGTGATGTGTGATTAAAGGGTTTGGGATGCAATTGTTGGGTCGTTATTAATTGATAGGACACATGTATCATCGGCATACGTGGTAATAACAGTGTTAGGATGGGTTGGGATATCAGCTGTATAAACTGTGTAAAGGATAGGACCTAGGATACTACCTTGAGGAACACCAGCGGACTGGGAAAAAAGGGATGAATAGGCATTATTATGATTTACTTTGAAGGATCTATCAGTTAGATAGGAACGGATAATGAGGAAGTATGTAGGGTGTAGGAATTTACGGAGTTTGTAAAGCAGTCCTGGGTGCCAGACCGATCAAAAGCCTGTTCAACATCGAGAAAGACTCCCGTGCAGAACATTCCGCGCTCCAATGCAGAGGAGACAACATCCACCACACGATGGCATTGCTGGATAGTGGAATGGGATCTGCGGAATCCAAATTGATGATCTGGGATAATGTGATTAGAATCTAGGATGGGGTGCAGGCGTTTTAGGATGAGCTTTTCCAGGATTTTGCCTAGGATGGGTAAAAGGGAGATAGGGCGATAAGAGGATGGGTTTTCTGGTGGGTTTTTGGGCTTATGTATCATTTTGATAATAGATAATTTCCAAGGGTTAGGAAAGTGTGTGGTTCGCAGAACAGCATTATATATATACGTAAGGAATAGGATGGCTTTCCGAGGAAGCAGTTTTAGGATCTGGGATGTAATTAGGTCATGTCCAGGAGCTTTTCGGGAAGGTAACCTTTGAATGATGTCGGATATTTCTGAAGGATGAAAGGCTTTAGGTGGAAGAGACATTTGGAGTGGGATATCCAGTTCTGCTTCAATATATTCAAGGTGATTTGGGTTATGAATATCAGGGTGTGGATTAAAGGTTTTAAAGAGGTGATGAGCAAAGATTTGTGATTTTTCTTCATCGGATTTGGACCAGGTTTGAGCTTCAGTAAGAAGTGGATGATTACAGTCTTTAAATTTCAGGAGCCTTTTAGTGGTCGTCCATAGTGATTTGTCGGTAGGTGTAAGTTTTTCAGTAAAGTTTAGTAAATTTTGAATCTTGTATTTTCTAATTTCAGATTTTAGTTTGTTAGTCAGTTGGGTATAGTGAGTTTTATCTGTTGGATATCTGGTTCTATGCCACTTCGATCTTGCTCTGCGTTTTTCCTTCAATAAGATACGAATATGCTGTGGCAAGTCAGTCTTTTGTGAATTGTTGAACTTATTGATAAAAGTGTTATTATTTATAATTTCTGTTATTGATGCTGTCAGTTTTTCAATGGCACCATTAATGTCCTCTTTTGTCTTTAGCGGAATTTTTAAGTCTAGTTTGTTTTCCAAATCTTCACGAAATTGGTCCCAGTTCACTCGTCCTGTGATCAATTTAGGAGGTGATGGTTCAGGAGCATAGCTCGAATGTAGTGAAAGTAGAACTGGACTATGGTTTGAAGAAAGGTCATCAAGGGATTTGATTATGGTTTGTGAGGAGGAGATCTGAGAAGTTATAAATATATCTAGGATATCGGGACGTTTTTTGAGGGATGTTGGCCAATAAGTAGGACTCATGGGCGAAAGGATTGAATAATTGTTGGAAGATGAAACACGTGATAGTATGTTACCGCGGGGGTTGGATGTTCGACAACCCCATCGTTGGTGTTTAGCATTGTAGTCCCCTCCAGCAATGAAGCGCGATCCGAGGGATTTGAATAAGGAATCAAGGAGGTTATAGGAGAGGGAATTACCAGGAGGACAGTATACAGCTGAGAATGTGAGATGGAAAGGGCGAGTTGAAAGGACTACGGAAGTTGATTGAATGGCATCAGTTGGAATGGAAGGAATAAGGGAATGGGGTAATGATTTATGTATAAGGATGCAAGAACCGGCATGGGAGGTGTTGTCTGGGTGATCAGTTCTATAAGTGAAGTAGTCACGTATGTAGAAATGTATTGACTGGGAGGTTTGGCAGCCTCCTGTAATCCAGCTACCTGGAGGTCGGGAACTGTGGATGAGTTGAGGACGGGAGTCACTGGAGCGAGGTGTGCCCACGTCGACCAGGCGTCCGCACTAAGCTGACCATCAACATGGTCGCCCTGTGGGAGCACGGGGCGACCAGGTTCGCTAAAGAGGGGCGCACCGGGCCAGGGGGGTAACCCAGCAGCCAAAAGTCCCCGTGGTCAGCAGTAGTGGGATCGCGCCCGTGAGTGGGACCCTCGCTTCAGCCTGGCCGATAGACTTGGACCGGTCTCTTTTGGGGATCAAAATAGCAGCAGAGCGATGTGCCAACCTTGTAGCCAGATGGTGTGAGGGAAAGAAAATGCGTATGGCTGCTGAAAAGACGCAAGCCATCCTCTTGAAAGGCACGACTGATAGAGCACACCCCATTAGCATGGATATAGAAGGTCAAATAATACGCCCAAGTGAGGTGGTAACATATCTTGGTGTAAGGTTAGGAAAAGGCCTAAATATAACACCTCACTTGGATTATCTAGCAACTAAGGTGACCCAAGCCTTGAACGGACTCAGTCGTGTTGGGGGTGCATTCTGGGGCCTCAGATACCCCGCAACGATGACGATCTATAAAGGTGTTGTGCTGGGTATTTTGAGGTATGCATCTCCCTCCTGGTATAGGAACCTCACACAGCGACAGCGAAAAAGGTTGGCGTCGATCCAGAGGATGGCCCTGTTGCGTGTCACCAGAGCATTTAGGACAACGTCACATGAAGCAGTGCAGGTCCTAGCGGGGGCGGTACCTCTCGACCTCCTCCTGCGAGAAGATGTGATCAAGCATAAATACAAGAAAGAAGGCTTGGCTGGAGTTCCAGAAAATCTGCGGGTGAGGATTGTGGAAAGTCCCAACAAATGGAAGAAGATAATCCGGGAGGATACGATTGAGGAATGGAGCCGTCGGTGGGTTGCTACCCCGAAAGGGAGTACTCTCAGAAAATACTTCCCCACCGTACAGTCGCGGTTAGATGCACAATGGATCCTCCCGGACTATTGGATTTCACAGTTTCTCACGGGGCATGGGGGTTTTCGAGCTAAGCTACATGGCTTTGGCCAGGACATAGATCCCCAATGCCCCACTTGTGGAGTTCTGGAGACTGTCGAGCACGTGGTCACGGCCTGCACTGCATTTGAAGGAATAAGGGCAACGATGATGAGAACCGCAGGAATTTACGTCCTAACAGAGGATGAACTTCCTCAGTTGGTAAGTAAGGAGAACTTCCCTCGGTTCAAGAAATTTATTTATGACTGGAAGGAGGCAGTGGGTCCAGCCCACTTCAACATCGGAGCACGGAGAAGAGGACCACCACCAAGAAGACCGCCGGAAGACGGACACCCTTGATGAGACGTCACCGAAGATATATTTTAAACTGTTTCACTTGCAGTAGTATGCTGTTATGCAGTCATGCATAACAGCCCACTATTGCAAACGCCCGTATGGCCCATCAGGCAAGGTAGGGTGGAATGTAAATAAATAAATAATAAATAATGTAGAAATGTATTCGTTTAGTGAAGTGAGTTTCAGTCAATAGAGCAATGTCAATGTGATTATTATGAAGAAATAAGTCAAGTTCGTCACGGTGGTTACTTAGTCCGTTAGCATTCCATAAAAGGATAGTTAGGGGCTTTGTGCTCATCGTTGGAAATTGAACGGAATTTCGGTCAGGATTCTGGTGAGAAGAGTGATAAGTGGTTTTATAGTATTTTGCAGGTCCAATAGGAAGGATGATAGAATGGAGGTTAGGTCGGATGGATGTTGATTGTGAATTGGATTCAGGATAGGTTCTTGTGGTGGATTAGGAGTGTTAGCTGAGGGCGGGATCCGTCGTTGTGCACGAGGTGGGTCTAGATTGGAAGGTACTTGTGCTGCACTTTTTTTCTGGGCGTTAGGATGGGACTGTTGAGGATGCTGCGGTGGTAATTTGACACTTAAGGGTATATGATGAGGGAGAATTTGCTGACGTGGAGGATGAGATTGGGGATTGTGAGATTGAGGTTTGCATTGGGAGATTTGAGGCGCCTGAATTTGAGGCTGCTGCTTCTTCATGGTGATTGGTGTTTTTCTAAAGTCCTGCTGAGGTTGATCAATTTCTTTTGAAGTAGTCGCTAGCTGTGTATTTTGAATAGACGTTTTTGGCAATTCAGGAAAATTTGACAGATTATCAATTTCAGGTAGATGGGTGACACTTTCTTGGTTCAGTTTTACGCTTTTCGAGGCAATGTTCTGAGCTCTCTGCTTATAAAAATGTTTATAAACTTTGCATCCTCTGTAGTTTGCTGGATGTTCTTCACCAAAAAGGGCACATTTCGCAGGCAGGTATCGAGGTCTCTGACAAGTGTCAGATGCGTGGGTTCCTCTAAAATCTAAAAACTTTTTCGTTCTGCAAGATTTATGAGAAATTTCAGCAATTAAACAGGAAAGTTGTCCAACTTATTTATTCAATCATGAAGAAGAAATGGTAATAAAATTCTGTTAAAAATCTGATGTATGACGATAACTCGATTAAAGCAAACACTATGTCAATAACAATGAAATTAAAATTAATAAATACTTGAAAAAGTTTACAACAAATCAGAACACGTTTTTAGTTTTTTTACTCACATAATTAAAGTCAATGTGTGTGAGTGAGTCTATGTATAAAATCAGGGAAATGAAATTAATTTATTTTGAATAATCATTTAAGTTGAAAAAGCGTAAAAGTAATTTAAATAAAGTGAAAAAAAAATGATTATAGCAAAAACAATAAGTAATAGGCTACATAAAAAAAAACAACTAAAATATTAACGTATTTCCTAATCAAAGTTTATTATCTCTACATAATACAACTAGGCACAAAACCCAACAGGTGAAAGTTACTAAATTACAGGTCAGGCCAGTCTCGACTAGACTATGTTATCGAATGACTTCTTACAAACTGTCTGACTAATACAGATAATAGAATCTAGGTATAAATATAATACCGATAAGTTTTTTAATTATCTCCTAGGTGATTCACATTTTAGTTGAATTACACGAATTTCGATTTTTATTTATTTATAAGTTATAATTTTTTATTTCGATTATTGGTTATTATCTACTTCATTTTGAAAAGAAATATTTGTATTCAACAGTAGTGGAATAAAAAAGCAATATTAGTAATAAAAGAATTATAAAGAAAAGCAATGATTGTAAATATTCTTAATGCATTAGGAAAGAATGATTTGTTCGATTAATTTGTTGGAACACATTACATAATTTCATTAGTTCAAACAAAATAATCCACAGGAAATAACTATGCCTTCATCGAAAAATAAAAAATAAACCTAAACGTGATCTGAAGAAAAAGAAATACAAATATTTTTGGCGACGATGGTGCTAAGTACCTTGTTTGGTTTCATTTGCCATACCTTCCAATTTTAAAATTTTAACAATAAATCCATAATTTAGACTTTTAAGAGCAAGGGGCTAATTATAGTGAGGTAATAATAAATAAACTCACCAGATGACGCCCTCGAAGTTGGCCTTAGATCGTAGAGGCTGTTGCTCTGCTCGCAAGAACTGTCTGAGTCCCCTTGTAGCCTCCCGTTGTAGATGCTCTCGTAGATTTGGTCTGTGTTGGTGTTGAGCACATCGTCGTAGATGGCCTCTTCACCTATCTCGTCATAGTTGTTCTCGATGATCTCATATGTGTCCTGACTGACGTACTCGTAAGTATCCTGCTGACCGGGTAGGTTCTTGTACTGGTGTTCTTCCGAAGGAACGTTCTCACTCCTATCCTTCAGAATGGTCTTCCCTTCTTGCTTCTCCTTCAGCTCCTCGATCAGACTCTGCCTAAGTATATTACGGTAGAGTGACGAGGAGTTAGGAAGGATTTTAATCTTCCCGTATCCTTTTTTGTCGACCTTCCGGATAACGGGAGTCTCTAGCTTCTCCAAGTTCTCTTTGTCCTCTACTAACCGATCACTAGTAGGTTGAGAGCTCACAATGAAAACCTCGGCTTCCTTCACAGTAGTTTCAGACTCTGTATTAGAAACTTGGTTTTCTTTTATGACAGTTTTCACTTCATCAACTGGACTTTCAGGGGTGTGCTTCTCGTTTTGTTTAGATTCTGATGTGCTCCAGAGAAAAGACCTGTTGGGCTTCCTATTTTTGACGAATTCTTCAGTACCTTTCGTTGTTTCGTTGTCAGGACTCTTAGGTTTGGTAACAATTATGGTCGGGGGAGGGACTATCTTTGGCTCAAAGGTAACAGAAGATCTAAGTTCAGTATCTTCAATAACTTCCAAATATAAATCAGACTTTACATATTCTTCTTCACTAGAATGAGTTTGAACTTCAGTTGGTTCTAAAACGGATGATGCGGCATTATTTTCTTTCTCTGATCCAAAAAGTTTGGATTTGACTTCGTTTACTTTACCTTTATTTTTTTCTGAAATTTTTGTCTTTGAACCTTTTGGTGAGGTAATTTTATTTTCATTCTTGATTGATTCTGTTTTTTCTGGATTCATGGTGGAATTCTCTGATCTTCCTTTTTCATTAGATGTCAAACTTTTAGAGGGCTCACTTTCTTCAAGAGTTTCGTTGAGGACTTCATCCAATATCAGAGTCTTTGGTAGGCTGAACTTCCTGTCTTTGCCGACCAGCTCCCTCAAGTCCTTGGTGACATACTTGTTGGATGTCTTCCGGTCAATCGTCTTCGGCTTCGGGTGAACCTTGGGCTTGATCTTCTCCTCCTTAACTTCTGGGGGCAAAGAGTTCTTCCGGACCAAGACCACTTTCTGCCCTTGCATCGTTTCGAACTTCTGGACGGCCGCTCGAACCGAGCCCTGCTCGTGGGTTTGCAACTTCTTCAGAAGAGCAATCCCTCGTTCTTGATCCTCTACTACGACTGCGTTGAACTTGGAAGCTATGTCCGTTACACTCCCAGCCACTACCCTTACCGTCCTGACTGCCTTTCTTTCCCTAGTCTTGAAACTGAGGCGCCTCACCCTCTGCTCCGGCGTCCTGTCGCTCTTCAGCAGTCGAGCCATCTCCTGCCCTTACCCGCTACCTGCAAATATAATAATAATAGTAACAATCAAAATAATCTCTAACTAATAAAATAAATATTTAGTTCTCCATTGTTATACAAAATGTTCATGAAGCTGATATGAGTTTCTTTGTGAATGTTTGGTAAAGGTTATTCAAAGAACAACTTTTGTTTCAGGTTTTAAAAACATATTTTTTAAGCCACTTGGAGTACATTTTTATTGTTTTAAAATTCAGGCTAATTGCACATGTGGGTAAAATATAAAGGGAACTACAATTTAAAAATCCAGCTTCATAAACATAGTCATACTTCAAATATAGATACCAATAAATCAATGATATTTTTATTTCATATTTTATATAGATTGCAGGGAAACAATTGAAGTACCTTTAGATTTTATGTATGGTAATTTACGCTCTTCTCTAAATTTTATATTGAAGGTGGCTCAGGTGAATGTACGATGGGCAATTATTAAGCATCTATTTTCTATAATTTTTACGCTATTTTTTCAATAATAAAAAATACTTCGTTTCCAGTTTATTTATAAGCCACTTTACACCAATTTTTAATTTGGTCAAGCCATTTTCAAGTCTGACTAGTCACTAGATAGAAATGAGACCGACAACATGTGGATTGACACATGATAAGTTAAAGATAGACTTGACGATCGTGATACATTTTATTATGAGTAGACACATGTAATTCGCATAAGAAGTGAAATGGACAGACTCGAAAATGGCTAGACGAGCCGAGACGTCGTAATAAGATGTAAAGTGGATTAAAATAAATAAGTTAGAAACTAAATATTATGCACCGAAGTAGAAGAGAGAAATACTGAAAAAAAAAATCTTTATGATTGTATTTATTAACAATGATAATCACTCAAATTCCAAGTTTACTTAAATGAAATTTTAAGTTCGTTTTAAGTTTAAGTGAAAAATTAATATACAAAAGACTTGTTGACATATTGACTGACCAACAGGTAATACCTGACCACCAATTCGGCTTTCGCACATTCCATTCGACGACACATCAATTGCACAGAGTTACAGACTACATTGCTGGAGCTTTAGAACAAAAACTATATGCAACTGGAGTATTTTTGGATGTTGCTCAGGCGTTTGATAGAGTCTGGCACCAGGGTCTTCTCTTTAAACTTAAGACTATACTTCCATACACCTACTATCTTATCCTTCAATCTTTCCTCTTCGACAGATTTTTTTCAGTTCGGCAGGGCTCGGAAGTGTCTTCAGTCCATCCAATCTTGGCCGGAGTTCCCCAAGGTTCAATACTAGCCCCTCTACTTTACGTTATATACACTTACGATATACCTATTGACGATGAGATCTTGACAGCTACATATGCAGACGATACAGCAATCCTCACAAAACATCAAGACCCTACACAGGCCTCACTAACTCTACAACATCATTTGCTTAAACTATAAGATTGGTTCACACTATGGAAAATTCGACTTAATCATGACAAATCCAAACATATAACATTTACTCTTCGAAAAAACACCTGTCCTCCAGTTTATATTGACAACAATCAAATTCCTCAAACGGACACTGTACTTTACCTTGGACTCACCTTCGACAGAAGGATGACATGGGGCCCACATGTTAAAATGAAACGCATGACACTTAACAAACGACTCAAACTACTTTACTCTCTTTTTGCCAAATCTTCGAAACTAAAACTAAAACAGAAACTGAATACATATACATACTTACTTAAGCCCATATGGACATACTCATCACAAATATACGGCATCGCTAAAAAGACCCACCTACAAAAACTTCAAACGTTCCAATCAAAATTATTGCGACTCATAACAAAAGCACCTTGGTACGTGACTAACAAAACTCTACATACTGACCTCCACCTTCCAACAGTTGACCAACATATAACGACCCTATATCAACGATTTTACACAAATTTAAACGGACATAATAACAGACTTATAAGAGACATGGCCACAGCTGACATACCTCAGAACATGAACAGGAGACTAAAAAGGCGTTGGATGAGGGATCTCCTTCCTTAGACAACCTAAGTAATTGGAACAAGTTAGGGAAGAGGTACTGCTGAGTACTTTCCTTCCCCATGCCTGTCATGTCATTTTATCATTACCGCCATCACATTTGCTGATTGTTAACTTATTGTTGACAGGCGCAAATACATATTTAATAGACAAAAAAAAAAAAAAAAAAAGTTCGTTGTAATAAAGAACTTAGTAGTTAGACTGATAAAGTTGGATGGACGAGATTAACTTTAAGTATATAAAAATTAAAGTTATATTTTTAAAAGGAATTATTCAGCCTTACTCAGTGGAGCTCAATTCATAGCTAGTATACATATCTCCCGAAATGCTGAAGATATTTTATAGAACGATTAGATAACGTACATCTACAAACTGGGTAATCGGTTACAGATTCATCAGATGGACTTCAAATACCATCCGTTTTTAAGCCAAATAGAAAATCCCTTCTCAAAACGGGTTATCATTAATTTATAAATTGTTTGCAATACTTATTCATATTTTCGCAATTATTCCAGAAACTAATATTCTGTTATGCTAGATACTGGAATTCTATTATTTGCTACTTACTTATAATATTATATTATGCTATTAAATAATGCATTACTGTAATCGACCATGAAAAAAATTACTACTCTCAAAATTTGAGATTTTACATTTAAGAATGCGTAGAATCTAAAAATTGAATAGAAAAAAATCACATGATTTTCACCGAGACTATTCGACCGATAGTTTAAAGATTTATCATTCGAAGCTATAACCATAGCCGTTTAATTTAGAAATTTGCAGGCCGAAAAACATGTGTACGCCGAAACAGCAATAAAGATTTTAATGAAACTTGTTTTATGCCTTCTGCGTAAAAAAAAAAAAAGAAAAAATACTATGAATGCAGAGTTTACTTTAAAAATTACTCAATTACCTTTAAAAACAACCACAAATTCGTAATCGGACAACTTGTTGCCAAGATATGTCGTTTTGAACTTTTGGAACACGTTCTAATCCTCTCCATTTTATTTCGTTAGGACTTTTAACAACTCGAAAATTTTACATTTATGGAATCAGTTGAGGTTGTCATTCGGGGGATAGTTTACTTAGCTATACTTTTCAAAACAAATGATGAAAAAAAAAAAAACTTCTTAAGAGTTCAACCGTTTTTATATATTTTTTTTTTTCCAAAGTGGTAAATAAAGTAGACATACTTGATCCATAACTATTTAGAAATAATAAACCATTATATAATAAATATTCCAGCAATACAGCCGGAAAAAACTGCTATTACTCAGACAATTTTACAAAATCCAAGAAAAAAACTGACCACCCCCGTGTAGGAGTCAAAGCTTTATTGTCGGATTGCTGCCACACCGTGTCCAAACAGCTCTGCGGAAGAAAGTAATAAGAACGCGCAGTGTGTGATGCCCTGAAAGTGCATTGACACAATGGATATTATGTAAATACAGTGAAGTAATGAAAGAGAAACTAAAATATCAACGTTCTTGTCGATATTTTGCTATAATTATAATTGTTATAATATTTTTACTGCGATTTGATTATTTATAACTAATTTCATTTATAATTCCAATACAACGATTGAACAAGTCATTTGTATAATAATCTTGTAGGATACGATAATCATAAATGAGAAAATAAAGCCTAAGAATTATAAATAACAAATAATTTATTTTAGCAATATTTTTGAAAATTTCTAGACCTTTCAGGGCAAAGAAAATCAAATTTAGCCATGCTTCAGTTGATCGAGTAATAAGTTACGGTAGATTGAGAAATGGTCCAATAGGTTTCGCATGTCTCCAGGTGTTTTCTGCATCACTGGATTCACCCTTATTCCAGCCATATAATTTATGTTTTATAGTTAATTAAAGAAAAAGGGGTTAATGTTACATAATAATTGAAAATAAAATATTTTCGTATTATTATAGTATTAAGGTTATTATGTTAGCTCTCGCATTATACGAATAAATGATTAAGGATGTAGAAAATTTCAAATTAATCTCCAAAGAAATAGCCTGAACACGTGAGAGCACTTAAATACTAATATTCATTTATTTTACCAAAAACATTATTCTAATTTAATTTGGACAAATAAACATAATTAATAAGAAAATGTACGTTTCTTTTGCGTACAGAGAGCAATGAATATGATAAAAATGTATAAATTATAAATTGTTCAAAACAAAGAAAAAATATGGTGCCCATCACACAACTTTCACATACCACCCTTCTTAGAATGTATATATATATATATATATATATATAAAACAATAATTACTATATTTTTTAAAAATATTCTGAGCTTTATCGGAAACATCTATCACGAAACTCGTTGAAAAAGGAGTTCATACTGTTTACTATAGGTTTATATTTTTTAATTTCTTTAATGATTAATGCTAATAATTAGCAATTAAAGTTAATGAACTTTATATTAGTATAATACTCGTCATATGTTTATTTTTTTTAGCATTAGTTTAGAATGATTATTTTTCGACAGTTTCATAAAGATATAAATATCATTTATTTTATTCAATATTTCATATTCACTTTTCAAACCCAATAAATTCTTAACATTTCACGTGAAAATCTTTTAATAGAAGTAGGGGTAAGTGAAATAAACACTGTGGAAGCTGTAAAAGAAGGGGGATCAATAAAGGAGAATTCTGGGCTCATTCCGTAAGTTTTAGTTCCCAAACCTTATTTATCATTTAGATATTGTATATTTATATTTTTAATAACTAGCTATATTACTGATAAATCTGGATATTTAAAATTTTTTCAAAGGATATTTCATATTATTGAAACATATGAAGTTATTTGACTGATTTATTTATTTAACAATTTGTTGCCTTGCACAGCTAAATTAGGCCAGAGGTACCATTCATGCACAACGTATAATAAATTTAAACTGGTAGTATAATTGTCAAAAATAAGAAGAAGACAGCAATTTATTTTTATGTGACAAAACAGAAATGAAATGTTTTCCCCCATCTGTAGCAGACAGATGTACGAAAGTAACTAGAGACTTTAACGACCTTATACATACACGACAGATGTCGGATAGGAGGGACGGGCCACCGTAACTTGGGCTGCACTTAGCTTTCGCTTTCACCCACTAACATCTAGTTAGGAAATGTCACAAAGATAAGTGCAGATTCGTATGAGCTTCATCTTAAACCACAAAAATCATAAAACAATATTTGAAACGTTTATATGTGTAAATTCACAAAATATTTACAAAACTGTTATGTATAAACTTTAAGAATACTTCCTCTTGTCTATTACTTAAACTTGTGGGTCAAAAATAATGTTTTGATCTAATGTACATAATTTATTGTCCATTCGTTTTGCCATTTAGACGTATACATTAAAATTCCTTCAATAAAAAAAAAATCCTGTTCCACTAAAACCCATGAAGGGTATTGGGTTCAGTGTTATTACTTGGTCAATGGTTGTGCAATGAGAATAACCCCATCAATAGATCAAATAAAGTTAATTACTATTAATAAAGTTTGATTGAATAATGAACTCAGCTTGCGCAATGCGTCCATTACTTAGACAGCAATCCAAATTAAAATATTAAAGATATACTATATTAGTTTAGGCCGTTTTTTTTTAAACATATATTCTAATCTTAATCTTTTTAAAACTTTTAAGGCCTATCACATAAAGTTTTTAATATATATAAATATAACTTCGAAAAGATACAGACTCATTACAAACGGATTTACTTATTAGAAATTTCAAGCAAATATCAACTCGGTAATAGAAAAAATTGCCACTACTTATGTCGCAGAGAAAATAATAGTTATTGCAAGAACGGTTGTGAAAATAAAGTGTGTTTGAGATCTATTGTCCTAATTTTTAAAATTAGATCAATATTTTTCTCCTTAAGGCCTGATGTTCTTATACATCATTATTTTTTAGAATATGGTCATTAGACCATTTTATTAGGAAATCGCTAATTTTCAATTTAATAGTGATAGACGTGGATGAATAAATAAAATTAAAGTATAGTTCAACAATTTAATAATTAAATTTTAAATTTTACCCTAAAACACACGTATAGTATTATACAGTATTAAATGGCATTCAAAACAATGGACCCCTCCTGAACACTGCAAAATGCGCGTGACTGAAAAAAAACCACAATGCCGCCAAATTCCAGATACTGAGAGACAGAGAATTAATTGGAAAATTTAACACGAGACGAAAAATGACCTTTAGTCTCATCTTTTCAAACCAATGAATCTTCGAAATGGCAAGAAGCTCAGAAACAAAGTGATCTAAACATCAGTAGGTTACCTAGAATTTACCAAGTATTCGTGAATCAAATCATGTCCATATGAAGTTGAGTACGTCAAAAAAGAATGTTTCATAGACTAGTCCAAAATGGGACGCTCCGGGCGTGGGATAGGAGACAAAACAATAAATAATCCTTGTGGTCAAATACTCCCTTTCCAGTCAAATATTTTACAAATTTTCATTTGAAGTATCCTTTTTCTACATTTCGGTAACTGACTTTGTTCATGTCATACTTGGGTCATTATTAATAAAGTTGTGGGTGTTAATACAATAAATTTGATGGCTTTTAACTGAATGAACTAACTAATGCCTGTTTTTCAAAGCAACTAAAAATCAATAAGTTAGAAGTAATGGCTCTAAAAGATTATTTCGCAGAAATTCGATCAAACGAGTTATATCAAATCTTTGTTTTAAGTCTGCAAAAAAAAAAAAAATTAAACCGAAAATATAATGCTCATAGAACAAAAATTACGCAGTTTTTTCGTCTCATAAAAATTTTTTTAGTTTCTGTTCTTACAGGCTTTTGCATTGTGGATGTCGATATATTTTTCATTGATTATGTAATATATTTAAACCATATTTCATTATAGTTTTTTTTTTTTTTTGGAAACTAGGAAAAATTCCCCCAGCGGTCTTTTGTTTCTATCCACTGCCCTCGGCAATTAGTTGAACATTCAGGCCATTTCACTGGTAAATAAACGATGCACCGAAGAATACGATTAACGGAACCTGAAATAGCGTAAACATGAAAGACCTGATGAATATTAATCTCAGACTGTTGGCACCACTGTTGTAATAGGCGAAACACATCTTGTCAAGCATGCAAAATAGGTAGAAGGAATGGCGCCCGTTACAAAAGGGAAAAAAGAAAAAGAAAATTTAAGATTATAAGTAGTTTTTAAAACTTGTTTATTGAGAAATAATACAATCTGTCGAGATTATAAATTGATGCATTTTAAATTATTTCTTTTTAGAATACTGATCGATACTAATAATATATTTTTTTTTGTATATGCGGTGTGAATGTGTTCATTTATCAATATAATTATTGTCCCTGTGACAGAATATTATATGTCTAAATAAATACATAAAAAAAAAAAAAAATTAAAATAGGGAACACTGCCATGAAAGTTAGACAATACATTAGAGCCCTAAAGCAGAAAGTTTGTAATTCTTAGGAAAAAAAAAAATAAAGATGGAAAACTGTAGTCATAATTTTCGTTTACTTAGCCTGAGAAGTTTTCCTACAAGCCTCATATTCTTGCGTTGAGATCAGAGAGTGAATTCGTTTGATAATTGGAAGAAGTGCGAATGTGTGCTCCATTTTGATTCAATGTATAGAGCTAATAAATTCACGTATGACCGAAATGTTCTAACTAGCTCTGAAATTAAATGTCCAACATGCACACCTCTGCCGCAATATGACCGAAAATCAGAAATTCAAGCTCACGTATAAGGCAAATTTCCAAAATTCAAGCATTTCATCACTTGCAGAGATGGGCAACTGCTACTTTGAGTACTGAGTACCAAGTATTTTATTCAAATTCTGACCTTTTTAAGTAGGAAACAATTTAATTATTACTTCAGCTGATGTCAAATGATTAACTGAAGTAGTGATTGAATTCCCAATAGTGATTCTTGTGTAAAAAACTTGGTGCTCCGTACTTGGTGTAACATTTTCCCATATCTATTTGCCGGCTCTACAATATAAAAAGGCAAATAGCCTTAACAATTAGAGAAGAAAAATGATAACATTTTACATGTGCATCGCATAGATACAAGGAACTTTCAATTCCTACATTAAGGTTTAAAAGAATGATCAAGGATCAGGCCGTCAAGATACAAGAACAGGCGTAACTTAGAATTCATTACGGTATTTGAACATATGACATAACCAGTGCACATAAGCATGCTCCACTGACTCGCAAATCACATACAAAAGATAGATGACTTGCGAGTGTTATCTAAATAACTTACGCATGTCATACACATATTTTCACGGTATTTGTATTAAACTGTTGTAACAATGTAAAAAAAAAATATTATATAATTCGGATGTGGTTAGCAAAGATCCAAAAGCGGTCAAGGGCCAGCACAAGTAGCATCCATTTTAAGTGGTGGTGGAATAGCATCGTAAGAAACCAGTTCCCGCATTCCACGGACTGCAACAATTAGTAAAGTAAACAGCAGATCTTAATCTGGGTGAACTTTTCTCTCTCAAGCTTTCTCTGGCTACCGTTCGGAGTTCTTTGACTTCAGTTACCACATCTGATGCACAGGGCAATTTCATTTCTGAATTCTGATGAGTACATCATATTTTTTTGAAATTTATTGCTCTTTACGGTTGCCAAAACTGGATGACCTTAAAAGGAAAAACAAAAGATTTTTATACATAAAGAACAGTATAAAATATTTCACCTATGAAAGATGACATTTTTTTTTATGAGTCAAATTTTTATTTGAACATATAAAATATTACAATCAGCAAATAAGATAATATAAAACATACATGGCATGGGTAGGCATGAGAGAGATAGTACCCAGCAATGCATACTCCTGAAATTCAGCTAAATTGTGTTATTACACAAGGAGGTCCCTCATTTAACTCCTTTTCAATCAACGGAGACGTACATCAGGATAATGTCATTTTTGTTGATAATGTCAATTAAGATTTATACAGTATATAACTATAAACCTTTTTTTTTTTCTTATTGGTAATTTAAAACATCTGTGTAGCAAGGAATATAATAGCCTCAACCGGAAATTTAGAGTTTTACGTTTTGTCTTGACGTATGGCCCTCATGTCAGCCTTTTGTCAAAAATAAGTCCCAAGTACGTTATTGTATTTGTTTATGGAATCGCACGATTGTCAATGTAAACTGGAGGACAACTTTCGCATCATTGTGCAAATGTAACGTGTTGTGACTTGCCATGGTTAAGCCTTATTTTACATTTCTTGCACCATTCATTTATTTTATCTAGATTGTGTTGTAATTTCAGAGAGACTTGCATATGGTCTTTGTTTCTCGTAATAATAGCACTATCGTCGGCAAAATTCGCAGTTAGAATGTCATTGCCTGTAGGTAAGTTGTATATTAAGTAGAGAAATGGGGCCAGGATAGATCCATGAGGGACTCCTGCAGAGATGGGTTTTATTGATGAGGTCCCTGTGTGAAAGATGACATGACTCTCGGCCTAATGCCCTCTGCTAGTATAATTAATAAGCCACGTTATCAGAGAATGAAAGGGGTAGTAGAGTTAGATAGTAACTGATCTTTCCATAAAGGTAATGAATCATTAATTGACAAACAATAAAAGCCGCTTGTTAGACCAAGAGAAAGAAAGAAAAGGAGGAAGAAAAGTATATAAAGAATAATTCTATTAATTTTTCCTACTTATGATGTCATAAAGTTCTTTTGTTCGTAAATCAAAACTAAATATGATGTTATTCTTGATCAAATATAACTAGAAAATTGAAAAAAAAAAAAAAACGATTTATACAATTTACCAAAAATTTTCTTGGATAAATTTGACGGGTCAATAAGGAAACTATAAAAAAAAAAAAAGTTACAGATTATTCCACAATGGTTGATTATTTCCAAACAATTATACATCTAAAGTAAGATTATCTTCCTCGTAACAAATAAAAATAAATAAAAGATGATTCCAATTATTGACCTAAACATTTTTTTTTCATCATTAATAATATGCTGAAAAAATATAGCATTACTTCAGTAAAACATTCGAAAATCCAAAATAAAGGATATAACCTTTACAGTAGAGCATATAAAAAATATCTAGAGACCATATCTTTGCTCCAAACAGTCTAATTTTTTACCTTTTTGTTTTTTTTTATGAAATTTTCTAAACTTTTAAATAACCTAACCATATACATGCAAGGTTCATTGAAATCGGTACATTCGCTTAGGCGCTATAGTCAATAGCAACGCAGTTTTTTCGGCCGTCAAAGAAAAAGGCTGATAAAGGAAAAGTAATATCGGTGAAGGAGGATCTTCCTTAGGTGAACACTGACTTTGAATCCAAATTTGAAAAAAAATCAGTCCAGTAGTTCCGGAAAAATGCGCGGAAGGCAGACGGACAAAAAAATTTTCGAATTCTACGTATCCTGAAACGTAAAACCTCAAATTTTGAGAGGGGGTTAAGTTTTTGATCGATTACAATGGTTCATTATTGAAAATAATAAATCAATAACGTAAAAATCATTCTTCCAATATGTATCCTTTCAAATTTACAAAATATCAAGCGTTACCAAAGGCTCTGGAATATTAAATAATGACAATAATATTAAATATGGCTAATAAACTCGCATTTTAATACACGAAATAAAATCATTTTTAAACAAATTTTTTTTATTTCCAATAATCAGAGTCAAATCAAGTAACTCTTTTAGCAAATGATGAAATTTCAGTAGGTACTATTTTATACATAAATATGCAATTGACGATCAGAACAGTTCAACGTGAAAAATAATATGAAAAGAAAACGAATAAGTCAATAAATATAAGCTTATTACTCTTAATTTTTAAAGTATTCTTTGCTTGGTATTTAGTTAGACACTTATATTTACATTAAATAAAAAGTAATAAACACGAATGTTTTCTTCGTCTATACTAAAAGAACTTATGACAGCACGATGGAGAATTGGACTGATGAGATACACAATACACAAAGAGATTAACCTGATATCGACTTTCTATTCCCACTCTTCTTAAGTGCATTGATTGTTGAGACTGAGGTATTTTTTGATAAAGAGCTTTCAGGTATGCCTAGATATCGCCTCACTCGAAAAATAATAAACATAGTCATGATATTTCATAGTTTACATTACAGTAATAGTAAAATAAAGACTGAATGTCAATTTAATATAAAAATAAAATAAAACCTTAAAATAAGTTTAGATAATAAATAATAGATAATAAATAATTACATTCTATGGCTGTTGATCTTTCATTTCGAAATCCTAATGTAAGATAAACAAATCAGTAAGATTATATAGAAAAATTTTTAGTTAAAAACCGAAAATCCTGCCTAATTTTAAAACGAAGAAATAAAGCTAATAATGCCAGAATTTCTTTGAACCAAATAATTAATTAATTAGACTTAAGGTAATAACAAAATTAATGTAACAACGCATTTCTAACATGTATTGTAACAGGCATTATTTTTATTTAATTCATATTAGCCATGAATCGATAAGGCAACATGGGATTGTAGTTCTGAAGATGGTAGTAAATTTCCCGAAACGTAAACATGTAAACTTGTAAATTCAACAAATAAATCAATTGTTGTTTAATTGGAAGTTATTATTGCCAAAAAACAGCAAATAATTAATCTTTCACGTGTTATAATTATAAAATAAAATAAACATTTCAATACAAAAATATCGAAATATAAAGAAAATAAGTTGTTTTTTGTTCATAACATATGGGTCAATTTTAAACTCTAGAAGTCCTTAGATTATTATATATTTTCTCTATAACTTTTGTCTATTATTACTACATAAATTATTTTTTAACTTACATATTAAATATAATTTTAAAAATCATTAAAAAAGTATTACTCACAAGAGAGAGTCACGAAAATGGGGTTAACATTGAATTTGGATTATATCCTGAGGAGGTATGAATGTTTTAGAGAATGGAATAAATAACGAAAACTCCGGTAAATCACGTAAAAAAATTAATATTTTTTCATTTCTGTAAAAATTCCTATTTAGGGATAATTTATGTTTTAAATGACGCTTTATTAAAAATTTACTTCTCCTACTATACTATAAAAGTCTTTTGGTTATTATTATTTCTGACACACTTGAATTCATTTAAACATCGGTCTTCAATATATTTTTTCTTATTAAACACAAAAAAATAAATCGATTGGTATATAATAACAAAGAAATTTATATAGAGCAAAAGGAAAAAATAATAATAAAAAAAGTTGTTGATATTATATAAAGTATTCTTTTCCGGCCCTTATGGCTCAAGAACTCTCGGTTCTCATTTAAAACATCGATCGTCAATATATTTTTAATAAATAATAAAAAACAAATCGATTGATATATAATAACAAAGAAATTTATATAGAGAAAAAGGAAAAAATAATAATTAAAAAAGTTGTTGATATTATATAAAGTATTCTTTTCCGGCCCTTATGGCTCAAGAACTCTCGGTTCTCATTTAAAACATCGATCGTAAATATATTTTTAATAAATAATAAAAAAACAAATCGATTGATATATAATAACAAAGAAATTTATATAGAGAAAAAGGATAAAATAATAATAAAAAAAGTTGTTGATATTATATAAAGTATTTTTTAGTATATTTTTTGACCTAGCATCACTAATAAAAGTTTCATTGAAATATGTTATATCACTCCTTTGACTTCCACTTATGAGCTAAATATAAATTAATTTTATAACTTTCAGCCCAACTTGGAATACGAAGAATAATGTTAAAGTGTCCATAATATTCAATAACATCCAAGCATTGGCACCAAGGATATGTCTTGGTTAAAATATTGGTTAAAATAGGATGTGTGCATCTTAATTCAATTTGGGAATATATTGAATTTAAAAACTATATTTTGATAATTGCGCTGCTCCAACACTTACTAGACAAACGCTCTAAACTTTCAATTAATTACAAAAGACTCATCTACTTAACCAAAATAAGACCTATATGGACATACGGAGTTGAGCTTTGGGGTCCTACCAAACCACCGAATTCCTATCGTATCCAATCCTTACAATCCAAAACCCATCGTAAAATCCTTAATGCCCCATATTTTGTCAGAAATACAACCATTCATAAAGACCTTAATGTGCCATATGTTGCTGATTATGTCTGAGCCAGGTACCTATCCTTTCATGATAAACTCCAGTCCCATCCGAATCCACTTGTTTCTAGCCTTGCTTCTTCCTCAATTCCTGATAACCCCCTAGGCGTCTGAAAAGAAGTTGGCCTAGTGATCTTCTCGCCTAGAATTAAATAGATAGTGCTACCACTGGGCAGTATCTCTTCAAGTCTGTTCATGTCATTATTTCTAATGTGTGCATTTTTAATAGTTTTTAGTATGCAGTTTATAAAGTTGTAAATTTTATTAAATACATTTTAAAAAAATAATATTTTGAAAAAAAAGTAAATATATATATATTTTTTATAAACAAAGTTTATTAAGCTAGAGCCAATCCCCTCACAATGGAACAAAAGATCAAAAGGATTTCTTTTAAGTGTCCTTGACAATACAGAGCCTTGGAAATTATTCCTTGAGCTAAAAATCGGGACATCATAAGTTATATTATGGAGAATTTTCACCGTTTCATAAAAGTATTTTTATATACTTTCAATTAAATATTAGATGTATCTATAATAATATATAGATATATATAAAAGGAATTTCACATATTATTTATAAATAACACGGTATATTACAAAGAAAAATTAGTAATTATTACTGTTAACTGAGATAGTAACATAAGATCAAATAACATAAAAAGATTAGGGAAAAAACAATATTTTTCAAAAACAAAGGTGTTGGATGCAAAAATGGGTGGCAGCGCTGTCTGTTGATACCGGCGTGAACTTTCGAAGTGCAGCTCCTCGCTAACAGATAGCGCCACCACACAAGCGCAGAAATTTCGTTACAAGTTATCCACTGTTATTACAGTCAGGCTAAGAAAAATACACTGGAAACCGGAATATTTAAAAAACATGAAGATTAAAATGGTCAAAAATTTTAAATTACATTTCTCTTTATAAATCGTAAAAAACACTGAAGAATTCCACGTCGGATTTTGATGGAGGAGAAGGGAAGGGAAAGAAAAAGTAAAACAGATATGTTTTTCATAAGCTTGTTAATACCAAGATTTAAAAAAACACTCTGTATATATTTATTCCAAAAAACTTTAAAATGAAACTCAGTTTCAGTAAAAAGCCAAATTTACAAACATTTATAATTATAAAAAATTATTTTTATCCATAGGAGCTGGTAAAAAAAAAAAATCTCTGAAATTAATCCAAATGATCATTCTATCTCTAATTTTTCTTTCTCGTTTAAAGAAATCTTATCAATTATTTTAGTTAGTTGAAAAATCTTAACAATTTATATATTGATAGATTGAGTATTGATTTATTGTGGTAAAATAATGTTAACATTTATATTATGTTATTGGTTTTCCAGCCTTTTGTAGGTTCTACTATTGAAATTTTCAATGGTATTCCACAAAAATGTGTTTCAATTTAAAGTTTGGATGTCAATCTTTTGATGAGGCATGAATTCTCAAAAGCAAGACAGAATACTTCTATTCCTTATATCTCCTTCTAATTTCTTCGGCTTACTACATACAATAATTAGGAGAGAATTGAATAAATAATCAAAAAGGAGAAATTTTCAAAATATAAATAGAGAAACGAACATCTAGGTTATGTTTTTATTGCAAATGAGGAAGGACAACTGATAAAATACTTAGAACGTCTTATTACTTTCCTACCTATACTAGGTAAGGAAAGTATTGTGTGCAAAATTTCGTTGTGCGGTTTTCGACGGATCTATACATTTCAGAGCCATTGGCCTGTCTGCGTGTCTGTGCCAAGATTAAGAATGAAACTAGTAGACCGATTTTGTTGTTTCTTTTTTTATTTTGTAGGGTTTTGGCTACTGATGTCTGTGACACAAAGTGGGTGCTCCTAGTGCAATGAGTGAAAAACATATTTTTCCGTACACTGGCTCATCTACTTAACCATAATAAGACCAATATGGACATACGGAGTTGAGCTTTGGGGTTCTACCAAATCATCGAATTCCTATCGTATCCAATCCTTACAATCCGAAATCCTTCTTCGTAAAATCCTTAATGCCCCATATTTTGTCACAAATCAAACCATTCTTAAAGACCTGAATGTTCCATATGCCGCTGATTTAGCCCGAGCCAGATACCTATCCTTTCATCATAAACTCCAGTCCCATCCGAATCCACTTGTTTCCATCCTTGCTTCATCCTCGATTCTTGATAATCCCCCTAGGCGCCTGAAAAGAAGATGTCCTTGTGATCTTCTCAACTAGAATAAAATAGGGAGCGCTTCCACTGGGCAGTATCTCTTCAAGTCTGTTCATGTCATTATTTTTTATGTGTGCATTTTTACTAGTTTTATTGCTTATACAGTTGTAAATTTCATTAAATAAATTAAAAAAAATGTTGGGGTGATGCTGTTTTTGCTTTAACTTTACTAGAATAATAAATAAGATAAGTGAGATGAGATACTGTTGCCTAGTGTTGTACACAAAGAGATACTGTTGCAAAACAACAGCAAGGTCTCTGTTCGCAACGAGTAGTGTCATAACGGAAGAGGCTCGATGCTCACGGAATTCTAATGCGACAGGCCGCTACGGCGCTATAGAATTCTGCTTCACAGCTTTGACCTCAATACCAGGTCGATACCTGCCTTCGATTAGGTCATAATGTCGTAGTCCCATTCCGAGGGATGTTTTTGTTTGAATTTCACTTCAATTTCATTGAAATCACCGACGGTTAAAACTATGTCAAACAGAATTTTCCGCCGAATTAGAGACGCCATGTTTTCACTTTTGATTGATCATTGTCTTCAGCTAGGTAGATCATTATCATTAGGCATTGTCTATTATTAAAAAACAAATAACAGTTTTTCACTTCTAGGGGGAAGAGATGGATACCTCTTCTTTCGATATTATATGCTAATATATAATAAATAGATATTTAAAACACATATTTAAAATTAATATCATGATGTTTATGTATTTAGTTGAGTCTCATTCCACATTACTTCCTTTCACATTTGATCCAACTTTATATAGACTTTGTTTGTCAGCGAAATATAATGTCTCACAAGTAAAATGGATAAAACCATATCGTCTGCTTGTTATAATTAACAAGATAAATGCCATGATATGTGGCAAAAGTTACCAACTTCAACTTATGCAAAGTTCATGAGTTAAACATACGCTTATTATTTTTTTTTTTTTTAACGAAAATGTTAAATTACCTATAAAAAATAATAATTCTACACAATTGTCGAATATTTGGTTCAGGAACAGATAAAAAAACCGACCATTTTTACCTCTAATCTAACGAACCATGACTTGTTCATAGTGAATAAAATCTAAAGAAGAAGCCGTTTTGAGGTATAATCTTGTCAAGAAAAACCCACGCCTAATTAAAAAGAATACTCAAACAAAAATTATAAACTATGTATTGGACGATCGTAGTAACACAACCCCTCAAAATATCACCAAATCGAACTGAGGATAGTGTTATCGTCAAATGAACTCTACAATAGAAAATTTACATTTTTAATCAAATTACCACACTCCATAGCCATTATATTCTTAACAATTAGTTAGATTCTTTAATTTTATACGATCAATTAAAGTATTCACCTTATTCTTTAAAACTTTATACCAAATCGATGTTACAAAAGTGTGGTTGTTAAGATAGAGGACAGGATCAAGATAAATAACCTTTTATATATGTAAGAGGAAGTAGAGCAAAGAATCCGATAAAATTGATATACCGTCATTTTTTCCACTGAGATTTCAACTTTTCTCCAGCTTCGAAGTACCAAACCCACGCAACTCTGAAGATGTCATTAAAATTGGATCAACGGTAGTATATAGATTTGACTATAGACAGACAGACAGAACGGAACCAAACTAGTTCCTTGATAAAATTTTCATTCAGAGCACAAATAAAGTTTCAACATCCCTCACGAACTCAAAGCTTTTCTACATTCGTAATGTTAAGTTAATACAAATCTTTCTACCATCGGTTAGGTGAGTGGAAATTTCGTGACATTGGCTCCATTGTGCTGCAGCGGCAAGACATCGCCTGTCTTTGGCTATTGAGCCATTTGCTGACGATTTGAACAATAATACGGAGCTCTAGGACTCCAATGACGTTTCGTTGAGCATTTGTTAGTACTATCCGGAAAGGCCCATTCGCAGATCTCCACGTGCAAACCTAACAATACACTGGATATATTTCCACCTCAACCATAATATTAAAAAACATTAATGTGCCTACCAAGATTTTTGAACTAAAAAAGATATTCGAGGAGGGATTAAAACCATTTTTTTAAATTTTGTCCATAAATATGTTTGTGAAGCATAAAGCTCGGTGAAAAACTCTTCATATATTTCTGAGGAAATTGTTTCTTTTACTTCTGTGAAAATGATGACGCACGATCTTAACATTATAATATCAGTGTATTCACTTTATAAGATCACTATCAACCGAAAGCAAGAATGTTCCTCACACCATAACAACATCAATCAAGATAATCTCAACATCCATCAGCTTTATCAATCCCATGAGCATTGTTTGATGCAAATGTGTCACTTCTTTTTTTGACCCAAAGAGAATGTACAGTTAGCAATTATGTAATGAGGTCGCAGAATTTGCATGAGCATTATGAGTATTTGTATTGTAAATATGTCAAAGAGACAATAATTGCAACAGAAATGAGGTAGGGCAGAACAGTTAGCCGCTAACTGACTGAGATTAAACTTGTAGGATGTTGAAGTTTACAGGCTTAATTTTAATAAGAAATGTTTTAAAATAAATTAATAATTATTTTATTAATTTATTATTATTATTATTAAGTAATTAATTATTTAAAATAAATAAATATTTAATTATTATTTAAAAAAAAAAAATTGAATGACGAATCACAAGGTAGTTTTTAAGACCTATTTTTTTCTCAACACATCTTATTTCTCTGAGCATCATCGTCAGTATCGCTGACAATACTGCGATTCTTTCTTCCCAGAAAAAATCCAACTATTGCATCAATGGCCCTTCGAAACCATCTCTATGACCTCGAAAGGTGGTTCCACAATTAGAAAATTAAAATAAATGGCAGAAATCAAGCAATGTTAATTTGTTTCTGTGGGAAGTTTAATGTCTTGCTGTAACAATAGACAACGCAGTTCCTTAAAAAAATTATGTTTGATATTTCGGACTATACTTGGACATATTTTAGTTATATAAACTCATTTGTAACATACACACCAAAATAAAAACAAGAACTGACCAGAAGATGTAAAAATCTGTCACATATCTGCAGATCTCCACTCAACTTACCAAACATGCTATACAATTACATCACTATATAAACCTATTTTCCTACATTTAGGCGTTCTTACAGATCAGGACTTTGCGGTTTCGCAAAACACTTCCACTCAAACAAAGTTCAAACCGCATAATCCAAACACAATGACATGAACATATCAACAGTGAAATCCTTCATATATAACAAATACACCACATTCACTTTTCATTTCTAAATCTTACAAAGCCATTCATCCTGTCTCCTTTTTCCACCATTATGCTACCTCAGCCTGTAAGAAAACAAAAAAAGGTATTGACCCAGAGATCTCCGGAACACAGTATAAAGAACAATAATAAATTATAAAGATCAACGAAGACAAAATAAACGACAATACATTTAATTTATGCGTTGCGACGCGGTTACAAATATATTGTAACATAAATAAATAAACATTATATAACATAAAGGAATTATGATATTTGATGCTGCACAAATCAATATATAAACATTCCTACCATACAGATTCTGGGTAGAGTAACAAAACAAAAAATAATATTGTAGATAAGAGCGATTTTTCTAGTATAAGATAAGAGTAACGAAAATAAGACAATACTCTTTTTCTGAAGATCTTTTTCTGCAGATGGACGCGAGGATTTAAATGTCTAGAAGTTATAAAAGCCGGAAATACAGCAATACTTGTTCGTTTAAAAACGTTTTTAATTTTCTCTGAGAGCCTAGTTTGTTTGACATACTATAGTTTAATTAGGCGGTTAAGAGCACACGTTCTCAAATCTCATTGATGTGTTTAGAACAAGAGTTTTCCTCATCATACATGAAGAACCAGGAACAAATGCTACATCTATCTTCTCAAAACCAAACACTTCTACAGCCCACCGGTTTGAAACAAATATAAGACAGAAGGGAGACATATCGAATACGAATGAAAGCATTAAGATATTTGGCAAGGCGTCCAGTTGTCCTCAATTTCCTTGAGTCATCGCTCATTCCAGGGGAGTCCTGGCGCTCTCGGAGATGCGTCTCCTGAATGATAATAACTCCTTCTGAGGTGGATTTCGGATGTCCTTGAATGGACAATGCATTCAGAAGAAATGTTGAAATCACTCTACAGAGGATGAATGCCCTCATTTCTGCAAAGGTTTGTAAGAGTAGAGCTACATCCTCGAATATATTAATCTTTATTTTATTATATATTATTTCTGAATATATATCCCTTTTCCGGCTCTCAAGAATGATAGATTTTGACAAATGAGGTATCAATAGAAATGGAATATCACGTAGAATACGCGAATCGTAATTTTGAGTCGATGAGCTTTCTTTTAACTTCAAATGATCAACAATTAATATTTCATTTAAAATTATAGAACAATAGTTTATTATTTCCAAAATAGTTATATATCAAATATGTGTGTCATATCAAACTACTTTCCATAACATCTCTAGAAAAATTGAATAACACATTTTTAATAAGACTTTTTTGCTTTCTTTTCCTTTTTGCTTTCTTTCCTATACTAGGCAAGGGAAGTATTGCGATTGGATCAAATTTCCGATATGTGGTTTTCGACGAGTCTATACGATTCAGAGTCTCTCGATTTGAATGAAATGAAAATTTCAATAGCTTCAACAGATGTAATGTTTTATAATTGAAAAATAAGACAAAAAACAAATTTGGACATGAGCAAAAAATTCATATCTCTTCACCAAGCTTTCAAGATTTCTATGATTTCGAGGAAACACTAAATCAATCAAAAATTTTGTCTTTTTAAAATAATTCGTATGAAAAATTTAGCATTCATCGAAACTTTTATCCGTCTTCCAGTCGAGGAGCTATGTCGTACATATAAATATATAGGGCTTCAAGGAAAAGACAAGCACGTTTCATTAAAATTGTTATAATCGTTTCAGCGCTAGTTATAATATCCTAATCTCCTATAGGAGGAGTTGGTGACCTCGATTTGAAACCAAATCTCGAAACAATCATAGTTTCCGAGAAAATTCAAGGATGGCGGACGGATACAATTTTTATATTATATGTTCTGACTTAAAATATCGTAAAACTTAAAACCTAATATTGAGGAAAGTTCTTCTACTGTTCCATATACATGGGTGTTCAATAATCAGGACTCAGTAATTCTTTTTTTTTTTTAATTATTTGTTTTAAATCTAAATATACGGATGGAATCCTCATACCAGACTGAAACGACAAGAAACAGCTCGACGTTTCCGACTACTTCAACACTTACTAGACAAACGCTCTAACCTTCCAATTAATTACAAAAGACTCATTTACATGACTATAATAAGGCCTATTTGAACTTACGGTGTTGAGCTATGGAACTCCACCAAACTTTCAAATTCCTCTCGTATCCAATCCTTACAATCCAAAATTCTTCGTAAAATCCTCAATGCTTCTTACTTCGCTACAAATAAAATCATCCATCATGATCTTAATATTCATTATGTATCAGATTTGGCCCAAACCAGATATCTGTCCTTCCATAATAAACTTCATTACCATCCCAACCCTCTTGTTTCTAACCTTGCTTCCTATTCAATTCCTGATAACCCTCCGAGGCGTCTGAAAAGAAGATGGCCACGTGATCTCATAATATAGACATATTATTAGAGTGCTACCAATGGTTACTTTCTCAACATGTGTTTCATGTCATTATATCCATGTGCGAATTTACTAGATGTATTTTTTGTATTCAGTTGTAAATATCATATAAATAAATATAAATAAAAAAAATATATACGGATATCCTAACTTATTATTCACCCATCAAAACCTTATATTTTGAGGAGGCAGATGACATTTTTTTATTTTTACGATGAAAATACCACATTATTGAAAATAATAAACCTAAAATGTGTAAAGGTATCTTTACTTATACTACTTCCATTTCAATTTATTCTTTATTTCATTTCAGAAATTACAATACCTTAATTATTAAATTATCACAAAAAATCCCTAAACGTGTCTACCTTTTGGGTAATTCACATATAAAATTCGGCATTCATCGTATTTTTTTTTCGATCAGTGCTTCCCCAATGAAATAAAATGAAGTTTGGGATTAACTAACATGCCGCCAATCATTATAGTATTGAATTAGTGCGAAATCTTAATTTATCTGCAGACTCTATTACAAGGAAAAGGTATTTGATTATTTGGGAAATTAATGTCTGTTCTAAAAGTAACTGTTACATCAAGATATCTAGGAGTTTATTTTTGTGGAACCTACGCAAGAGCCTGAGGCTTCAGAAGAACTAAAGTATTCCAACTACGCCGCAAGAGGGTAACGCCCGCAAAAATCTACATTAGGGGTCAGAGCCACTCCTCCACTCTGCGGCTTTAGTATGTTCTTGAAAAGAACAAGTTGCTATGTGTCTCATCTAGAGCTGTGTTAATCAACTAATACTAATTTATTGGGCATGTCAGACGAATTACTTAATTAACCAATTTAATCCAATTAGTGAAATGAAATGAAAAAACGTCTTTATAATTCTCGGATAAAGTGACCTTATAATAATTATAAACATAGTGGCCTTACTGTTTTACAATAAGTGTAAATTAGTATTCATCGCTACATACATAGATACTATACAATAATAATGAAATAATAATACATACACGTGATAAACAGCATAAGAAAGTAATTTAGGAAATATATAATTTTATAAGAGAAAGTAATTTCATATAAAATAATATTAATTATACTAGGCGATGAAAAGGTGGTTGAAAAAAGGGATTTGGGCGAGGAAACGTTTGAAGCATGAAGAATGTAGGGTGGGATAGAATTTCGGAAGGAGTCAGCTTAAGTTAGGAAGTACTAACAAGAGTTTGGCGGGACGGTAGAAATCTGGAGGAGGAGATAGGATGGGACGGGATGGGATGGATGATTTAAATTGCAGGCTCTATAATATATTAGTCCGGGAGCCCGTGGCAAAAAGGTGTCATATTTCATACTAAGATTTGTCCTTATAAATTGACCATATCCATAATGTCTCATGAAACTATACAGAAAAAACTTACTTTTCGCAATTACACAACTCTTAATCTGTGTATAAGACAACATATATGTGTATACATTGGCTTATATAATATACATTTTTATACAGATTAAGAGTTGTGTGCTGACGAAAATTAGGTTCTCTGTTTAGTTTCGGAGTTTAATCATTAAGTTATAAATGCTATAGCTTTTGAATGGTTGAAGAAAAGATAGTAAATTAATATATATTCTTAAAAAAAATTTACTATTAAACGACTTTTTTCCTCATGACTTTTGAATAAAATGAAAATAAAAAGATTTGGCGAATCAAATGATGATAAAAATGCGAGTCAAAAACAATTTGTTTTCGACATTAGTGAATTACGAGGACGGATTTCGCGAAAACTATACAATATAGCGAAAAAAACTAATATTACCATATCTACTTAAAATTTTGTCAGCTTTAATTTCACATATAATATTATTATAAATAGAACGCATAGTTTCACTGATATAAGTGAAAACCCGAAAAAAACTAAACTTTTAGGATCGTAAATTCAATTTTTCGGTTTGAAATTTACGGGTATGGGGTAAATGAATATTATTTTTTGTCCTAGGACTGTATGTACTATAAATTGAAAAGATTGGTAGCTTTCTGTATCTATTAACCCTCTCTATATATACGTTTATTACCTATAGAGTGTATATATCTATAGTGTATATATATGGTCGCCCATTTGTATTTCAGCGACTATATGCTGGCAGACGTGGATTTTTCTAACAAGGCCTGTGGATATGATCAATTATTAACAACAAACCTTAGTATGAAATATGGCATCTTTTTTGCTACGGGCTCCAGGACTACGTAGGATGGGGGCAGAATTTCGAAAACTAGGTATAGGAAAGACGTAAGAAAATACTGAAACCTCTGTAGGATGGATAGATTTACTTTTGCTCGACAAAATACTGAGTATTATGTATATCTCTAGTGACCCCGAAGACAAATCTAACTCAAGAGGTCATAAGATGTTCAACTGAAATTTAAAATCATTAAGGTTAGTTAAGGCTCGGATTTCTAAACACGGAAAAAATCGGGATGTTTTATATAGTATGTCCTAAAAAGATCTAAAATAAATAATAAAAACTATGGTAGATTGCAACCAAATAGTGAAACAAAGTAGTAATGATAAAATATTGAACCACGTATACTATGAACATGTTTTTATAAAGTAAATAAAGACGTTTTATTTTCTAATAGCGGAATAAACTAAATATATTCAACAAAATTATATTTATAATTGATAAAAATATGCAGTTCAAAATACTTTTCTGTGAAACTAAATCGCCTGCCAGTTAACGAATTTTGTACACGAAATAGAATCTTTCAACATCTGTAGATATTATTGAGGCATTACAAAAAATCTATCATGGTGCGAAGAGTCACGCGGAATCGTTTAATTCTTTGTTTATTTTTTAAATTTATCTATTTTGAAATATAAAACACATAAGCAAGACTACCAAATAATTAAGTTTCAATGAAAAAGAAAATTTTTGTTCCGAAGAAGAATTAATCTGTAGAATTTACCAAATAATACTTTTGAAAAAAAAGATATGACAAAAAAAAATAAAAATTAGCATTTGGATACACATCCGATCTTGACTAATAATTCTCCTGCAACAATGTATACAAGTTTCTTGTCCTAAAAGGAAACTAAGGTTTATGATGATTGAACTGAAGATACAACTCGTTAAGTGGTGATTTGAAAAATATTAGAATAAGAAAATACAAATGAACCAAAGAAGATGGTACAAACACAATTTGACAAGCAAAGTATCAAAAATATTATGCTAAATTAATAAAATATTGTTAGCAGCAATTAAAAATTTAAAAAAATTCGACATTCTGTTTTAAATCAATGAATGCTCTTGAACTAATAAAACGTTTCGCTAAACAAATTAAAGGATTATTAGTTCTAATGAGAATATTAAATAAAAATAATAAACTTTAATCTTCCTATGGTTTTCAGCAACCAATTTTTAGTTTAAGTTTCATTTATAATTTTTGAGAGTTTCGATTAAATAAATTTTTAAACAATTCTAAGAGTGTGACCGGTAACAGAGTGCGACGGATTTGCGTCACTCCGATACAGACTTCTGGGCGCAGACAGAATACAAGTATGCAGAGCTACCTCCATAAAATGGCCCAACCTTTTGAACATCATCAGACAAACAAAAAGGTTTGAGAGAGAGTTGGACAATAGAACAAATTGGAAGGTACAATAGACAACCATTGGAAGAATTTGGGGTTGGCAAAAAGGAACAATAGGCCCACTCGCTGAACTATGTCTCCCCACCCGTACCAGTACCAGTAAGAATGTGACGTAGCTCAGAAAAAACGCCAAAATAAAATTAAATGTTGTAAACGTTATATTATTCTAACCACACTTCTGAATGACATTTTACAGCTAATGATAGTGCACACCAATACAGTATTAATTCTCATAATAATAACGTACAAGTGAACAGATCTTTTACAAAACAGAAACCCCAATTTAATAATTATTCACAAAGATATGACCAACCGAGTTGGAGTACGGGTGGTCGGCATAATTAGGCAACTTTTAACAACACTAATTTTGGTTACCCCACCTCAGACCGCTACTTCTTAATCGAAATGCCTATTCAGTTTTCTTCATAAGGATGAGTGGAATCATTTCCAGGAAAGTTAACCACTATAATGTGTGTGATTAACTTTAATTAATTACATAAAAGACACTTACTAATTAGTCATAAAAATTAACAATTAAATAATTACATGTAAACCTAAAAAATACATTATATTCCGTGATGGAAGACTTGGTAATTCATGTTCTATTGGCAACAGAAGAAGGGAACGCAATCAGCTGATCCGATAAATATTTACTAGGAATCCAACAAACAAAGATGGCCTCAAAGTCGGACGGATAAAGATAAGGATGTTGACACTATGATATAGGAACTTATCTATCGGTACTGTCGTATTTTGTCTCATATAAAAAAAATTATTTTTTCAAACCTGAACAGCTAAAAAACTATTTCAACTTCTCAAATATGAAAAGTACTATTAAAAAAAATAACATAATAGCAGAAAACATTAAAAATAAACAATTGCGACAAAACAAGAATTAGAACATAAAACAAATCAGTAGGATAAATGTTATATTATAAATAAATGTATTTTTTTTAAAACTGGGGGAATACTGACGGGCCTAACGTTGGACCAACCCCCATTTACAAATTATAGAACTGTTCATTTAATTGTATTACTCGTTGCTCAATTGTACATCTATAATTTACATGTGTTCTTTAGTTCAGATAGTATTATTTTTTATCAACATAAAATAAACTGATCGAAACCAAAATGCGAATAAATTTTTAATTTATTTAAAAATCTACATTATACATCCAATTTGTAACCATAATATATATTCACCTCATCCAGCTTCATATAAGCCCAACAATAATTTGGCGTCTTTTATTTCTTATGTCTTCATCGTACAATATATTGTGTTTACTTTTTCATAATATATATATATATGTATATTCATATCATAATATATATTGTGTTCAAGAGGAAATGTCAAGATTGAAAAATAAGTGCTGACAATCCAGATAAAATCAAACTACCAACTCCAGATGAATACAATTTATCTATCGTACATATTTTTAGTCTAAAATCTTAATTTTGTTTTAGAAGAATAGGATGCAACACATATACAATTAAATTAACAGCTGTATAATTTGCAAAATAATTGCTCAATATGTTTAGCTCCTGTTCTCCTACTCTCCTAATACTAAAATAAAATAAAATATGATAGTCACTAAAGACATTTTTTATACAATGGAGAGAGATGTAAGTAACATTAAAAATTTGAGGTCTATCATTAAGTTGTTTTTTTTATAAAAATCAGAATGTCGGATTTTAATCATTGCTGATCGTGTTAAATTTGAAACCAATATCTGCTAGATTTTAACCAAAACCAAATACTTCATGGGGACACGAAGAAAAATAAATTCATAAATGATCAATTTTTCTAGATTAAATAATATTTCAACATCGTTTACATAAATAATTATAAATCAGCTCAGTTTTCATTCATCAAATCAGTAATTCACTAAACACTCATATTATACATAAGTGATTATATGATTATTTCGCCTCATTCATTTATTAATGTTTTTGTGACGAAATTGAGAGAAATCATGGGGGAGCAATTTGAGCTACCGTTTCACTCATATGAGATATTCTAATTATCAGCACCAGGCACTAGCGGATCCAGGATTAATTTTTTTGGGGAGGGGGGCTTCAGCCCGAAAGATTTTTTTTTCAAATACATATAACGATAATTAATTTGAAAAAAAATTAAAGTAATTAATTACCTATATGAAATGGTGTTTAAGTGGTTCTTGAAGTCCTATTAAATATAATTACACGAACAAGGATACTTTAAGAGATCGTATTTAATATTTTTTTCTGTAAAACATGGTTACATTTTACCATTTTGAGGGGGAGGAGGACTTCAGCCCGAAAGCCCCCCCGTAGATCCGCCTGTGGCACCAGGATAAATAAATGATTTTAAATTGGGAATCAAGACTAAATTATAATCATGTCCAACATTGAACATTCAGACTTTAGTTAGAAACCAGTAGCATACGTTTTAGTTCATTGTGATCGATCATAGACTAAAGTTTCTTTCCAACTATGACTGGAAATGGAGATGAATGAAATTGGATCTTATAACTCTTTAAGAGACTAGGAAAAGCTTAAAATAATATTGATAAAGTCTATCAGGTAGCCGGAAAATAAAATTGGGTAAGAGCTTCGGAGTATTCAGCTCTCCCTGAATCCGTCAACTTTTACCATAGGTAAGATCCTCTCATACCAATATCCTTTGTTACTGTTTCGGAAATGGTTATGAAAGAAATCAAAATCAACTGTGATGGGTGTTAATTTAAGACTTATGCCTTCAGACGATGGGATGCAAAAGGATCGGTAATTTGTTTCTTGAAATGAAGAAGACAGTATCAAAAGCAAGCATAAATGTAGTCACATTAATACACTAAGTGTAGTTCGGTTCATCGCGATGTTGTTGATACAGTATAAAGATATGCTGAGAAGATAAAAAAACAGAAAATCAAACTGGGTGATATTGAAAATACCAGAGGTAGTGAAATGTGTATATAGACTTTGGGTAAAGCTGGGTTAAATAATTGGAAAAGAAAGGACGGGATTGAACACACGATATAATAAAAAAGGAAAATCAAAGGACGATAGGGACTAACAAAGAAATCAAATTGTTTACATGACTGGCCATATATATAACGTAAAGTACTGACTATAGTTGATGGGTCCTGTGAAAAGAATGAAAACAAGACATAAATCTGTAGAAAATGGAGGTGTATCGAATGCCAAGTTTTTCAGTAATGAAAGGAGAAGAAAGGAAAACATAAAGTACAAAATCATAAATGTGCTGTTGATAAATGCAATTGATATTCACTATGTATCAATTGACATTCATTAAAATCAACTATGCAATATATTTCATTCATATTTTTGTAGTCTAGTTTAAGTCATGAAAAAAAAATTAAGGTGGATGCTTTAGACCATACGATAGAAGTGAAAACATCAACAAGGCGATATTAATAATATAATATATAAATAATGAATAAGAGTTCATTATAAAGAGGATGAAATGCTGAACGTTTTCCTCGCTCACAGCATGCAGGTAAGATTTTTTGTTTCTAAGATATTTTAATCCATATCTTCATTAAAGCTCGTTATAATATTGTTCTCGACTCTATTTCTCCATTTTCGCCTTCCTTACATGAAGTCGCGTTAAGATAAAATTTTGAATAATAGCCCATTAAAGAGAGGATGAAATGCTGAAAAACTCCCTCGCTTACAGTACGCAGGTCCGATTTTTAGTTTCTGATGTATTTTAATCCACATATTCAATAAAATTCGTTATCATTGGTTTTCGACACTATTTCGACAACTCCATCCGTCGCTCCAATACTCTCCCTACTTTTAAATCCCGCCTATTCAATCACTTTCTTTCCATCCAGTCTCTCTAAAATTGTAAATAGAAGCTTGTGTATGTATGTATATATATTATTAGTTTATTTCCAATTATTTTCATCTCATTGTTCTTTCATTTATTTATTTTTTTCTTAATCGATTTAATCTAGAAGATAACTTTTTTAATTTATTTTTTCTCTATTATATCTATTAGTTAACTATGTAAATACATTAAGCCCACATTTCTGCCCTTGTCAATTATTCTAAAGTTATTCATCCAAGAATATATAAAATATTATTATTATTATTATTTTTTCCACTTTTCGCCTCTCTAACACGGCGCCGCGTTGAGATACAATTATGAATTATAGCTCATTATGAAGAGGATGAAATGTTAACATTTCCCTCGCTAACAATATACAGGTCCGATTTATAGGTTTTGAGATATTTTAATCGACATGAAAAAAAAACACTGCAATTAATCGACTCCATTCACCTGAGCGTTGCACATTGGGTGACGGCTCACTCTAATTCACTCTACACAAAAAAAAGTGCAAAACGCGCCTATAGAAGTTTTCAATCAATAAAATAATAAATAATTGAAGGTAATTAAAGGATTGAGGCTCATAAAACCTAACATGTGAACACCAGAGCATTTATGATTTCTAAAAATATTACAGATTAATGATTTGACAAACCTCATAACCTTAGAAATGGAGAAATCATCTAAATATTCATCCAATCATCATTGAATAACATTGTCAGCATTGTTCATTCTTACCTGTAAAAGAAAAAAAGGAATTAACAATAATTATTTAAAATACATTTATTAGTAATTTTAATTTGTATTATCAACACATAGATGATTAAAAAAATATCAAATATATATATATATATATATATATATATATATATATATATATATATATATATATATATATATATATATATATATATTTCCATTTAGAAAATGAAACGTTTATAAACTCAAGAGGTGTGTAATATAATAATACTAAAACTATATGCACAAGTTTTTAATATAACTTCGATGGATTTCACGCAAGAGATAACAGTGTTTAGACCATCAGACCGAGTGACCACGGATCCATTATACTATTTGCAATTGCTGGTCAACGGTTACTTGATGTCAGTAACTTTAGGAGGCAGTTATTTAGTCTCTATAGAAAGTTGTAACTGAGATTTCGTTTAACACGTCTTGCTTTGGTACTTTTCCTTTAGTAATGAATAGGTACTGCATCTCACCTGATCCCTAATAAAAAATTATAAAAAGCCATAACCGTTCTAAAGAAAAAATAAAGCCGTTATGAAAGACTGCATAAGAATATATAATATATATATCTGAAAATTTAATAATATCCTAACGAAAGATGCATTTTTACTTTCACTTACCAATATATGAAATATATAGTTAGAGTAAATATTGCAATCGTAGAAATTTTCGAACCTGAGTTTTTAACGGAAATACATGTTTGGGGGTCCAATAACCAAGTCCAGCAAAATTGTCTGCGTGTGTGTTTATGTGCGTATGCATGTCTAGCTCAAAAACTAAAACGAGTACGAAACTGATATTACGCATTTAAGATAAGTATATGGCTTAGATGTCACAGCAATTTTTTCCTTCTAATCGGCAAACCAAAAGTGCCACTTTATTTCAATGGTGAAACACATTTTTATAATTTTCTCAAAGATGATTTTGATTAAACTCGGTGTATCAGTGTACAATTAAGTGGTCTTTAAAATCATTTAGGTCTTATTCCCATTGATGTCACTTTACAGGGCTTAAATGGACAATGTTCATATACCTCTTCCTTTGAAGTACCTTCAATATGGTTTATTTAAAAAAATAACTCTTTTTTATTGACAGTAACTATAAAAATGGCTAAATATGAAGTTTGAACGATAATGATAATTGGAAGCTGGAGAAAAAAAGCTTATACAGGCTAAAAATGAATCTTCGGAAATAACAGCCAGAAGGTATATGTACAATATATCGTTGGAAAGCGGAGAATTTTAGAAAAAATATATTAAATAAATAATGTAGCAGATGATAACGTAGAGTGACATTAAATATATTAATAATAAGTTCAGAAAACTAACATTATTTATCGTAAATCACATATTTTAAATGAAATAAAATGAAATTTTCTTACTAAATATAAACTTTTAAATATTTTTCTAAGTTTGCAAAAAAAGATTTAAATCTACCGAATCATGCAAATATCATTGTTTAAAATACTATTTAATTGAAAGAAGAAGTGAAATATAAAAATATTTCATAGTTCGTGTAAAACATATTCTTGTAAATAGATACATTAATTGTAGTTTAATAATTATAGATACTATATTATATTTAAATACTTAGATATCTATGGTCCGTTTATTCCGAAAAATAATTCTAAACATTTAGAAAATTAAATTAGTGAATAATTTGATGATTTTTTCATTTGTGATATCCCAACAGTATCCATTTACAATTAGTGTGAAAACTTTTATCTATCTATGAAAGGCAATGCAAATCTCGTAATTCTATTTTAGTACACTTTCCAATGAAAAATAACAGTTTAATAACTAATAATCCTACGATTGATAATCAAAGGGTCGTATAATCCATAAACATGTAATATATAGGATTTTTGTTATTTTAATGGCATTACTGATTCGTTAGCTGTAAGCTTTGAACTTTAGCTCGGTTAAAAATGCACTTCAAAAATGTTATAATTGCTCAACATTGCCAGAAAATAATTTATAGTCAATATAGAGCGGCAAGAGAAAGTTGTGTGTTGCGAACACCAGATTTTCTTATATACAATTAAAATCTCAGGTATCTTCCATAACCGATGATCATGCTCTTCTTATGATCTATTTACATATTATCCAGTATTTACATAATTAGGTTTTTATTGATACATGCAATTTTCATTTTTCTAGGTATAGCTCGCAGCTTATTTATGATAACAATTTAATTTATTTGATTTTGTTTCTTTATTTTTTATATTCATGAAGCTCATGCATACATCATGCATTTTTTATTATGCATGATATTCTACCATTATATATAGTTTTAAGTGTTTTGTTCGTAGTTTTAAATGTTTCGTACATAGTTTTATTTGTTTTTTATATAGCTTGTTCACTTAGGATTTTCATTACTTTTTTTTTTTCAATTTATATCTTGTTTCAATTTTTTTTGCTAGAAGTAGTATTTTCTTCTTGTACAATTTTGATATTCTAAAGGTACTTTGTTACAGAATAAAGTTGTTTTCTATCTATCTACATTTTTTCTGTCTTTAAATCTTAATCCGCACTAGTCATGAATTTGACAATAAGCAGACGTGTTGTAATGAATTTGAAAAATGGAATTTTAGGGATGAGGAAGAACAGTACCCAGCAGCATCTCTTCCTCGCCTTCATTTGCATTCTCAGTTCAGGAAAGCAGATCTCTCATCCAGTTCCTTTTCAGTCGTCTCCTGATGGGGATGTCATAGTAGTCATGTCGTTTATAAGTCCATTTTGTTGTGTTTGTCCATGCAGTTTGACATGAAATCGAGAGTAAAACAGTACGTATTTGTTGGTCGATAGTTAGTTGTCGAAAGTCGGTATGAAGGGTTTTGTTCACGTACCATGGAGATGCTGTTATTACTATTAAAAGTTTGGCTTGAAAAGGTTTTTATAAATGCTCCTTTTTTGCTGGATCGAAAATCATTGAAATGTATGTCCGATATGATTTTGAGTAGGCATGTGGATTTCGTTTTTGTGTGATTTTCAAATTTGATATGAAAAAGAGTATAGTGTTTATAGTCGTTTGTTAAAGTTTTTTTTCATTTTCACGTGTGGGTCTCAGATCATCCTTCGGGCGAAAATTAGTCCGAGGTAACGTACTGTATCCGTCTAAGGAATTTAGTTCTCGCCGATATAAACTGATGTTCACGCAACTCTTAGATATTGCGACTATATAAAATATTGTTGGTAATTATTTATCATAAGTTCAGGAGCCTCAAAAGTTTGCTGCCTATGGCCTCTTAAATTATACTTACGCCACTCGTTATATTCCCTAACGTTGGGAATTATTGTACAAATGTTTATTCAAATGATGTATTGAATAATTTTATATTCATGAATGATTTTTGTAATATGCAAAGTACACATTTGTTATTTCGAATTATTCATTATTTATTACTTTTCAAACAAAACAATTACTAACCAATTGTTTATTTATATATCATTTACATATGTATTGTTTATTTCGAAACATGAATAAAACAATGGAATTGGCTTTAAGGTGTTCTGTGGAATTTTTCAAGATTTATATTTGAACGTAAAAATAACACACATAAAAATAAAGAACGAGAAATAGACAAAATAAATTATCGGGCAGATTTATTCCAAATTAAAAAATATTTTTTTATAATTTATGATTAATTCTTTTTCAAATATAGCCAAAGCATCAGCATATAATCGACCATGGTTAATTCTCTTTCAGCACTTATTTTTAGACAAGGTTTTAAATTGGAATCCACCTTAAATATTAAAATATAATAATTACCTACATGGATAATGAAATGATGATGAAAAATAATTTAAATTGTTAATAATAAACTAAATTACAAATTTTAAGTTAAATTTAAGTACGCAAGTCTTGAAAAATGGTGTCAAAACTAGAGGATTAAAATAAACTCCAATAATTCCCATTAAATTACCATTACTCTTCGTCGTAAACCTATGACTTCCTGTCTTACAGTATCCTTTAACAATACCCCACTTATCCCTGTTGACCAAATCCGATACCTAGGACTCCACCTTGACAAACGACTCACTTGGAACCCCCATACCAGACTGAAACGACTAGAAACCGCCAGACGTTTCCGTCTACTCCAGCACTTGCTAGACAAACGCTCTAAACTGCCAACTATTTACAAAAGACTCATATATATTACTATAATAAGGCCTATTTGGACTTACGGGATCGAGCTTTGGGGCTCTACTAAACCATCAAATTCCTCTCGTATCCAATCCCTACAATCCAAAATCCTTCGTAAAATGCTTAATGCTCCCTACTTTGTCACAAATAAAATCATCCATAATGACCTTAATGTACCATATGTTTCCGATTTAGCTCAATCCAGATACCTGTCCTTTCATAATAAACTTCTGAACCATCCGAACCCTCTCGTTTCCAACCTTGCTTCCTCTTCTATTCCTGATAATCCTCCGAGGCGTCTAAAAAGAAGATGGCCTCGGGACCTTCTAATATAGAAATATAATTGGAGTGCTACCAATGGGTAGTTTCTCCTCATGTTGTACATGTCATATTACTTGTTCATATTTACTTGTTGTGTTTATTATTAATTACAGTTGTAAATTTCGTTAATAAAAAAAAAAAAAAATTAAGTACGAGTTTCTCTAACTTTTCTTTCCAAATAAAGATGCACAAAACAATTCAAAAAATTAAACTTGATTAATAAATTGATACAGAAGTATTTAAAATTGTACTCGTTATTATTATTACTGAGCTCAACGCATGATGAGTTGACCAGAATATATTAATACATTAAAAGACAAAATTGTTTAACAATTCGAGATACGATATTGCTATTCGCAGTGATTCGACGGTAAGATTGTGTTATAGTCTGCTCCACAATCACAGTCACATATTACGAGATACAGATCAAAGGATTGTTGAACTCCAGGAAAAATCGTGTCCATCATGAAAAATGGATTGGGAAAGAAAGCTTGTTGCGTGGGATGATGAACGAATTGCAAGAAAGGTGGTTATCACTCAATCGATATCAAGGGGCCAAAGGGTTAATAGAGACGTAGATGGGAGATTGCGTTAGTTCAAGCTTATGACCCGGTTGAATGAAGTGTATGTGCATGCAAATATTGTTGGTGGTATGGGTATCAAACACCAGTTTTATCACACTCGTATTATGTTTGATGTTATCACATAATAATAATAATAATAAGTTTTACAAATAAAATGAACTGAACGGTTCCCGATTTTTAAAAAAAAAACCAACTCGGGGAAAATAACAGCAAAAATTGAAAACATTTCTTTTTTCTTTAATAATACTTGCTTTGTTAAGATGTCTTTCATCCTGCGACCCAGATAGTAATGACCAACCACAGAGCCTGCAGCGACCTCAAAACTCACAATGGTCGGTCTACCACGCTCTTCAGGAGAAGGACACTTTCAACACCAGCGTCAATTATACCTAAGGACGAATTCATGTGCTGTCCGATGACCCTCCGAACGACCTTCTTCGCCGAAGACATTGTATCCCATGCCGTGGGTACTTCCCAGACGTTGCGGAATCCGATTGGGCAATCCTCTTGGGAGAATCTCTGATCCCCTCCGTAGCTGTCAGAATTGGAATAACCTACTATCTGAATTTTCCGAAGAAGTGAGAACTGTTTTATCTCTTTCAGCACAGCTCTTTGGAGAGATCTGCATTGAGCAATATCGCGAAAGCTGTTATAGCTCGAACTTTTATGCCGTAAAAAAAAATTCAACGAAAAAATTGTAGGTAATGGTAAATTTAGGCATAAAAGAATGATGATATATAAATTGAAAAAAAAGTAAGGTGCAGTGGTCTCCGATTATTTGGAATAATGTGTTCACAATAATTCCGGATAAGAGTTTGTGTGTTCAGTAAAAAACAAACAAATATTGATATTAAACATATTTATTAAAGTGATGTACCAAAAAGTTTGCTATACCAGATATATAATCGCTTACCACTTTATCTACACGGAAAAATACACTTCGTTAAACAGTAAAAAAATAGAAAATACTTAGCTAACACCAAGAAACAATAATAAACTGCATATTTAATTTAAATGCAAATGAGAGAGGAAACAAATGGAAGTAGGACTTCTATTAATAACTTCAATCGACAACCCAACCTGGGGCTGGTTTGATTAACTGCAATGACAAATCTCAATGCACGGACAGAGAAAGAGGTGCATTGCAATTTGAAAAAGAAATATAGTTAAAGAGAGGGACCCGAGAAAACAAAAATGAACTGAATCGGAGGTAACTATTAGTAATAGCGATCACTCTATTCCAGTCAGCTATTGGAAGAGCCCTGATGAAGGCCTGAACTTCAGGTCGAAACGTCGGCAAATGTTAAAATAAATATTATATTTTATTTTTACCTTCATATTTCCGACTGATCACAACAATCATCCTTCTCTTCATTATTCACGACAGTCAACCATTAAACCACAATTATTTTTTTTAAAATAAATTTTGTGAAAAACAAACATACCATATATACAATAAAAGAAAAACAAGATTATAACAAAATAAAATTTGGAATAACAGAATAAATCAAACATGACCCCAATTATTAGTAATAGCTTTCTATAAAGTTCTTGCTGATACTAATGATCAATGACAAACCCTACCTAGCGATTAAAATTAAGAATTTGTGCTAAAATTATTAAAACATACTTACTTTCGTATCAGTAAATTTTGCAAAAAAAAACAACAAAAAAGTGCCTAATAGAAAAACGAAACAAAATCCAGATAAAATGGATTTCAAATATGGTAGATCCGGATATGAGAAAAAACGTATGTAAAAATACTGGAATGAAATTAAACAGAACAGAAGTAGAAACCCAGTGCTCCAATTAATAACTGACTAACAACTATTTCTAAGTATTTTTGAAACGATATCATAATTACTAATTAGGGCAGCCTGATAAGATCGAATTAGTAAGGAAATTTCGCAATGGAACGAAGCCATTTATTACTATATTTTAGAGATTAATTCTCTTATTTCATTTATTTTTTATTAATCTTCTATATATGTTTGTTTAAAGTGAAATTCTAACTAATAATAAAACGATCTAGGCTCTATGTATTTCACCATTCAATCCTTTTATTATCATTAATCTATTCTCATTATAATTTAGGCGGAGAAGAAGTAGCCGTTTTTCTCATTCACATATACATTAATACATAACACAATACATTTGAGACACATTAAAACTATAGTTAACCGATCCCGGCTCTTAAGGGGCCATTACGCGGTCAATATTATTAAGTCAATATATTGACCGTCTGAAGGATGTATTGTGACAATTGTATTAACATTTGTAATATATATATCACGTATAAGAATATCGTTATGGCTTCGGGCAATATTTAATATGAAATATAATTTTTTTATATATAATTTATATTTTCATATATTCATAATCACAAGCTTGCAATTGCTGTGGGTATGTATCCTTGTATTACAATTTTTGAGAAAATTGTAAAATGTGTTTCAGTGTTGATATAAAGTGGCACTTCTGGTTAGCCGATTTTAAGGAAAAAGTTGCTGTCACATCTAAGGCATATTTCTATCTTAAATGCGTAATATCAGTTTCACACGACATTTCGTTGTTGAGCTGCACTGCTAACATACAGACCATTTTCCGGGACTTGGTTATTTGGACTTAGGGTACGCCAAAACGAGTATTTCCGTTGAAAACTTAGATTCAAAGATTTTCACTATCGAAATACTTACCCTTACTATATATTAAATATATACCGACAATTTTATATACAGAGTATCCCGTAAGCAGAGGGAAATTTTTAAAGGAGAGATAGCAGACATCAAAAGCTACAAAAAGTTCATATAAACAATGGTCCAATTTTCAGCAAAAAATAGCAAATCCAAGTTTTATGTTTTTTTAAGTGTCATGTTTTTTATTGAGTCGAAAGCCATAACTAAAGAAATATTTAATTTAAGTAATTGCTTCATTGTAAACAAAATTGAATTTGCTTTAAATGAACAATGAGTTAATCATTGTTAAAACCATTTACAGAGAATTTTTGAGCTACTAAACTAAGCTAAGTTTTTGGAAAAATTATAAATTATTTGTAGTCATTTTGCTGACAAACAGGGTACTCTTGTTTGACCGAATATTTTTTTTTTTTAAACTTTAGCTGTATCTCAATTTTTTTCCTAATAAACCTCGACTTAAATAACACTTAAAGCTTATTAAATAAAAAAGTTTTTGCAAAAGTGGAGAAACTATGGAGAAACTAGTATTGTTGGATGATAGGAAAAAATGGCGTACAATTTTTCTACAAACAGAACTTAGCTTAGTTTAGCAGTTCAAGTTCTGTTTTTAGAAACATCATAAATTATAGGCCATTTTTTTTTTTTTTTTTTACCATAATCCTACTATACAACAGTTATCCCACTTTAACAAAAACTTCTTCCTTAAATAAGCTCTAAGTTCATATTAACTAAGTTAATGTTTATTTGGGAAAAAATTGAGATTCAGCTCAAGTTTTGTAAAAAAATTATATTTTTTATTCTATCAAGTAAAAGTACCCTGTTTTTAGATAAAAGGACTACAATTAATCTGGGATGTATTTTAATAAACCCAATTGCCTAAACACTCATTGTATTTATAAAGGAAGGAGATGGTCCGGGTTTGCGGTCATAAATAGGCTAAATAGTGGTAAAACTATTTTATTGAAAGCCGACGTTTCTCCTTCCTTTATAATGCAACGGCCAACTATTAAATATTCAATATGACACATTGTATTTATATTTTAAAAAAATTAAAACCAAAATTACTGATTTTTTAAATATTTTTGGATAAATTGATTATAAATTTTCACCCAGACCTCTATTTTATGATTTGATCCGCATTTATAAGTGGCCAACTAAATATTCCCGATCCTAATAATAAGGTTTTAATTAAAGTGATTGAAGCAATCAGGTTTTTTTTTTTATTCAAAAATAAATTTTAGGACTTTTATGTTTAAATTCATTTTGTCGCTCACAAATACAGATAAATTTGTCAGATCAATCAGGATAGGGTGGTGTTGTAGGTAATCTTGTATGTAGGACATATTTAATTCTGAGAGTATCGTAGTTATTTTGGTATAATAGGGATAATTATTGACAATTATAAGGCATTTTTGTAGAAAATGTATGTTCTTTTAACAAAGCTCCACATGGAACAGACGTATGTTAAAATTGTTCTTATTACAGATTTATAAAGAATTTATTTATTTTTGGGTTAAAATTTTGATTTTTTATTGAAACATGGAAACATTTTATACGTTATTTTTCGGGCGCTTTCTAATTTTGAATTGATGTGCTGATTAAATAGGAGTTTATGATCAAGTATTACACCTATTGTATTTGACTCATCGTTTTGGAAAAATAATGACAGCAGTTTTGGCTATTTTGAGTTTAATCCCCATTTTTTAAAGTATTTAGGTGTTTTATCGATAAAAATCAGTTAGCCTATTGATAATGGTATCTATACGGTCTATCTATTATTTAATTGTTTTTTAAATATTAAAGTTTCGTACCAATTTGTTTTTTTTTGTTTTTTAATAGCGTTAATATCGAAAATTCACACATTTTAAAAATCATTAGGACATTTTTTGAAAAAACTATAAATAGCTAAGAGAAAAGTAACTAATTTAGTTCATATCCATTAAAATAAATATGAGTGGACGAATATATCTTACAAATTATGCACTAAGATGTAAAATGCACTGAGTTGTTGGAATGTTAAATGGTTAAAGAAAGTTGAAATGAAATTCGCTTCACATGAAAAAAAAAATTATAACCTGTTCATTTCCAAGTAATTTAATTGAAAAACAGAAAGTCTTTTAAACCGTGGTTTCATATAATTGTATTTTATAGCAAATAATAATATATATGAAAATATGAAAAACTGCTTAGAATCCAATCCAGAATATTGCAACAATAAACTATAAAGATAGAACAAACGATTTCCAAGAATTGCGTTATTGTTTAACATAAACTTCCCCCTTTAATAGCTTCAAAGCTTCATACCACGGAATAATGAAGCTTTCACTACGAAATCGACAATTTCAAAACACCTAAATACCAGTAAAATGTCAAAAATATCAAATAAGGAATATTTCTTTTGCTTGTTAATAACCAAAATATTTTCGCAAACGCATTTCATATTCTATTTTGCAAGATATAATCACAATATAACGGACATTCTTAAATGTGTTTTAATTGAATAATAGTAATATTTTTAAGAGACTGTTAAACTAAAATAAACAAAACTATATACTTGTCAAATATAATATGTTATATATAATATTTCTTATTTTTATGGTATATAATAAAAATAAACTCCTTTAAAATGCTGTGTGATTTTTTGTCGGCTAAAAACTTTAAAAAAAAAAATCAATATAATTCTCATAGTGTTACTACATATACTTCGAAAATAAAATAAAGTAAAATAATCGTGACCTTACTCAACATTTTATTGTACAGATTGAACATACAATCTATTAGAATAATGTATGATGATGAATTATTTATGGTTGATAAATAAATTGGATTTGAAGTAATGCTGGTTATTAAGTTCTAATAAGTAATAAATACAATGATCTCCCAAAACAGTTATTAATCTCAATTTATAACTAATTTTGTATCTTATTTATTTAGATTTGAAACCTGGACAAACAATAAATACATATAATAATATTGTAATTCTTGAACGCGTTTAATTTAAATAATAACGAATCATTCTTTTAAAATAAATATGGCTGACATAAACTATAATTTATCATTGAAATATTTTTGATACAGGCAAGTTAGACAGAGTCTAGACCTACAAATCGATAACCGGAAAGATCACGCAACGTGCGTCCTACGGTCTACTTCGGTTTAGATCCTTCTATATAAGATATTTGATACAAGTATATTAGATATAGACAGTAACCATTGTTTTATTGACTATATAGTACATAAAAACCTATATTTATGATTTTATACGTACGATTTTATGACAACAACGTGGAAATTATAATGAGATCCCCACACTAAATAGTTATATTCGGTAATAATATTCCTAAAATAAATAAATATATATATATATATTATGATGACTGGTTATTGCAAATTGTTTAGTTTCGATTGACCCAGAAAATGAGATGAACTAATTATTTCTTATTATTTGCGCTTTATTACCTATTAATATTTATAATTTATATTCAAAAACTAAAGTCAACATTATTTTTAAAAGAATAGTTAGTTTATAGCAATAAGTTTGATGGATCATTACGATAATATATAGTTTGAATATCGATATATTTAACGGTTAATTTTTTTCTATAATAACTTTTAATTATGTGTGATTAAAAATAAATTCCTAATTAGAGATTTTTAATTTTTTAATTTAATTTTAATTTTAATTTAATTTTTGTTGACAGTAGAGCAGTCAAACATTAACTATCATTGGGATAATGATACTTGAGAAAGACAAATAGTTTTGATTGAAAACCTTGGTATTAATATATAGGCTCGGCATATTTAGGTATTGAATATATATATGTAGATTCTGAATTTTGAGAAAATATGGAAAATATTTAGTTGGATAGAATTTTGAATTGATAAAACTAGCAAAGAAATCATTAGTGATATGACATGAATCATTATGCTAGTTGAAGCAATTTAAGTAACGAAAAATAAACAGGATTTTTCAGTAAATGGAAATTTCCATATAAAATCATGTATTGGTTTTATTACAATAAACGGAAGCGGAGTAGCTCAGTGGGTGAGCACTGACTTCCAGAGCTCAAGGACCCAGAATCGAATCCGGCTGTTGACTAGGAATTTTTTATCAACTCTAGATCGAACCTGGGGTCGGGAGACCCTTCTAGAGCACATCCAGGACATAAAGTGGGTACTCTTAATTTAATAATTAATTCATGGAAGAAACCTGTCGGTTGAGCTTAATACCAAGAGTGTAATACCAAGACTGGTTTGATGAAGAATGAGTACTGAACCTTCATAGGTTGTTGTGGTATAGGTTTTATGTATATACATTTATGCGTACATAAAATAATCTACCGTGGAACCAATACTTTCTCTTAAATGCCGAACATCATAACGCGTTAGGCAATACTGTGAACACCGTGAGATGACATCAGGCGGACTTAAAGCGAATAGCAGTCGGCCATGACCTAAATTCCAGAGGATCTTGTACGATAGCTCTCAGAAAGCAAACCAGTCTTATATAAATCTTTTGTAATGGGTTTGATTTGTACCCCTCGGGTAAATTGGCTGAGGGAAATTCTAGAGTATTCTTCAATTAGGGGTTTGTCTTTTTGCATTATTTTCTAGATCGAAAATGGTAGACATAAAGAAATTACACGTAATCTAAATTGATTTTAAGATTATCTAACAAATATAGAGCGAATACAACAGTACAAAATAATAAAGGAGTAATCGAATGTTAAATTATTTAAATAACAGTGCTCTATAATAAGCTTTTTTTTTGTTGCTATTTGCATCAATTAATTTCAAATACAACTAGCTCTTCTAATATGCTTCGAATAATAAGGGGGGGCTATGAATTAGTCTAAGAAACGAAACAGTAAAACGATCAATACTATTAAACAAATAAATTACGTTAAACTATTACCCGACATTTTATCTATTATCTATTTGCCCCTAGGAAAATCGATAATGATAGGATACTGATTCGTTCCGATGAGGTTATCACTCGATAACATATAATTTCATTATAAGATATCGGGCATATATCTGTCTCGTCAATCATTCATCAAATGACCATCGTGATAGATAGAAATCAATTGAACTGAATTGGTAAATTTTATATTTGCGCCTTTAATTAATTTTATATTCTTATAAACGTGAATGAGTGTTCGTTTTTGGCTTGAAGATTTGTAAAAGCAAGTCCTATTTTGCACCCTCATCATTGCATGTGGATGAGTGAATATATTTTCTGAATATTTCCCAGGGTTCATGATGGCCGAGCCTATTAGCGCGAAGTTCCCAGAATGAAAGATTCGGAACGTTATGGGTTTAATTCTTACCGGGGTTAGTAAATGAGTAAATTAGTAAATACCGCGAGGGGGGGGGGGGCGGTCCCTAGAAATGAATCTAGACAACCCCACTCTGGTTGGTACTGGGAATATCTAGGTAGCCGTCAAGAGCAGTTAATAAGAAAAGGAACACTTGTGCTAAACTAGCTCTCCCCACCAAGTACAATACCAGTATCAGCAAATAATTTTCAACAGAAATAAACTATCTTCGAATAAATAAAACCAACTAACCATGCGATTTATAAGATAAAAAGCAATACAAACTTTTCACATCAAACCACGTATCTCAGTAATCCGAATAGCGATACCGAATGTTTCGCCAAGCATAAGAAAGAAAACACACATTCTGTCCAAATAGGGTTTTGTATAAAATCTTAAAGCCAAAAATAAATAAAACACCTGCCTGAGATTATCGTACGTACCAATTCAACTTTTGCAGGTTAATACGAATTTATGTATCCAGTTAATAAAATAAAAAAAACATTTTGAGAATCTTGATATTTTATTGTAATTTGTTTTCCCGAACAACTGCTGTAATCCGAACTTTCTCTGAATCCTATCACCCATTCCAGCAAGTAGTTCGGAATTATGAGAGTTCTATCTGTCTTAAAATTCGAATATATTAGAGAAAAAAATAGAGTACAACTGTGTTGATTTAAAAGGCTTATGATTCCATTGACCTCTGGAAGCTATATAATATTCTAATCGAGCAGGGGATCCAAAAAAAATTAATGAATCTAGTTAGGTTGTGCTTGACGGAAACACTCAATAAAGATAAAGAATCGATTATTATTTATCCGAGAAATTTGAGGTTCGTTCAGGCTTAAAACAGGGTGATTCTCTTTCACCTGTCCTATTTAATTTGGCATTAGAACATGCCATTAGAGAGATGATACCGAAAAAGTTTTGAACCTGGTTGGAAAAATATCCGTGCTTGTATATGCTGATGATTCGGTACTGTTATGCGAAGACATGGAAACAATAAAATTAAATACAACAACGTTGATGAATGTCGGTAAAGAATTAGGACTAGAAATAAATACGGATAAGACAAAATATATGGTTAGCTGCAAAAATTGCGACAATTTCGATGATATCGATATAGAAGATAATGTGTTTTAACACGTACAGAATTTTAGGTATCTAGGGTCTACGATAACTAGAAAAACGAAATTGAAGAGGATGTTAAGGTTACGTTGAAGGCGGGAACTACTTGTTCTTTTTCTTTGTCCAAACTACTTAGTTCTCGCCTCCTGTCCCGAAACCGAAAAATTAGAATTTACAAAACCATTATCCTTCCTATCGTTCTTTTTGGATACGAAATATGGCCGCTTACATTAAGGGATGAACAATGTCTTAATTTTTTTGAAAATAAAGTATCCAGCAGAATATTCGGACCGAAAAAGGACGAGTCAACCAGAGCATTTAGGCGGTTACACAACGATGAATTGCGTGAACTGTATCCGGTTAATATAATTAACTTGAGACTAATAAAATGAGCATTTAAAATCGCTCGGCTTAGTAACGAAAGATTTCCTAAAAAGTTAATATGCGCTGTACCGACTGGCAAGCGTCCGATGAGTAGACCAAAGCGAAGATGGGAAGATCGTGTTAAGGTAGATCTGGCGAGGTTTGGTTTAGACGGTGGATGAAAGAATGTGGACATCAATTGGTGGTATCGGCATAGAACCTTCGAATTCGCTAAGCCTTATTATTATTATTATACGAAAGGTTCCGAAGTGAATAAATTTAACGTTGCCAGTATTATCTCTAGCGTAAGGCCAGTTACAATAACATGTGGATTTACTATTATATTTATGGAAGTTGTATCGTCTCTATAGTTCTGAATTCTTCCAAGGTCTATATGTTCTTAAAATGTTTGAGGTATTTACGATTGAATAGTAAATAATAGTAAATCTTTTTGTTCGGAATGAGAGTGTTCAAACTGATGAGCTCCATAAAACATATGGATTTTAGGCAAACCTTTCGATATATAATTTATTTTTAATGTAAGTTTCAGATGTAAGTTTTGCTTAAATATTTTAAAACATACTTTAATAGTAAAATATATATAAATATTATTAGTATAAATACATCATACTTAAGATCTCTTTGTTGTTGTAAGATATCATGTCTATTAAACGGATGTATGACATTCAAGTTTGAAAGCATATATATATAGTTATAAAACTCATTTGAAACGCCATCTAGATTTTTGAATTTCGTGCTATCTTTTCAGGTACCATATTTAAGTCAGGCGCCCCAAGCTCAAAACCGATTGAGAAAATTAATGTGTTTGAGTAAATAAATCATTAATTCGCTGAATATGTTTAAATAATATCATAAAAACAGTCGCTTTAAATAAATATGTTGTTTGTATTTCTTGCTATTTTATTTTTTCTTTCCAAGTCTGAATGAAGGCAGTTTACCCACCTGGCCCTTACCTGGATATCCCCATGGGTCTCAGGACTAAACTTTGGGAGTACTTACAAATCCCTCATAGCCTCTTCGAGTCTCATTTGTCAAACAATAATCTCTTGAAATCGACATAACGTTGATAGGTGCGCATTTTATATTCAATAGCCTCCTTTAGAACGAAGATCTGGATATGGTTATTCCTTCTTGAAGACTTGTATAATAGCCCACAACAACCAATTCAAAAACCAACGTAATGATAGCTTTAGAGGGTTAACTTATAGTTCAGCTACCGCCTAAATGAGGAGAAAGGTTCCACGATGAAATTGGAAAGGTTATAAGACGGGAAAGTGAAGGTGGTTCGGTTCGGTTATAGTCTGTAGGGACGGAATAAATTATTACTAACTAAGCGCTCATGTTAAACATTACTGTATTTTATTTTATATTATTAGTATAACTCACAACAGTGTGAACTCTTACGTTATGTAGCTATTATACTGGTTACTAATGCATTCGATGTAAAAGCGATATTAATGAACATGTTTATTCGTTTATACCACATAATATTATCAAAATAGTCAATTCAATGCCATCGGTGAAGTTTCATACTTTGCCACGTCTGTTAAAGTAAAAGTTTATTTAATATATCCATGAACTTATGTTAATCCATTAATTTACTCGTTCAAGATATATTTCTATTGTGCAGAAGAGCTATAGCTATAGTTTGTAGTTATCTCGCTTACTGAGAGTATAAAAGCAGTGCCGGCCTTAGACATTCGGCGCCTCATGCTTCCCCGGCTTAAAAAGATAATTTTATTTCTTAAGCTGTTTTATATTATGTAATATTGGAATTTTATTTCATTCAACATTTCTCTAATATAGTTACTTATTTAACAGGTTAACAATATTTTAATATAGGAAGGAGCTGGTCCGGGGTGGCGGTCATAAATAGGCTAAATAGTGGCAAAACTATTTTATTATTATATAAACTATTAAAACTAGTTTTAAGTCTAAACTATTAAAACTAGTCTATTATATCCTTTTTCTATTTCTTCCAATCTCTCTTGTAGATATGTAGGAGTATATTCACAATTGCATATAATATGTATTTCACTACAACAATTGTTACCCTTTATTTACTTCAGTTTAGGCTCTTGTTACTTAGCTTACTCTGATCATATTTTAATGTACTTACTGTTTATACTTTTAATAAGCTTGTTCACATTGTTTATAATTTTTGCCTAAATATTATATAATTTCCACAATTATCTATATCTTTTTGTATCTTGTCCGTTCTAGCCCCGAAGAAGACCTGCAAAGTCGGGTCGAAACGTTGGCTTTTAATGAAATAGTTTTGCCACTATTTAGTCTATTTAGGACCGCCACACCGGACCATCTTCTTCCTTAATAATGCAATGGTTAACTATTATATATTCAGTATAAATTTATAATTATTTTCAAAATCGAAAATACAATCATAGTAAAACGCAAACAGGCAAAGATTTGAGAAACCTAGATTAAGGACGTGTTTAACAAGAGACGACCTCAATCCTGAATGAAACCAGATACGGCACGATCTTGAATGATGTAATTTTGGGATGGGTTATAACCATAAATCCATTAACATTGAAAAATAAACCACGATCCTGGCACTTCATAGTAAACGCTATTTAAGTATTAATTTGTATTGTTAGGTCTAGCTAAAAATAACTATTGATATTGGAGAACTGACAGTTTTACAAATCATTTTCTTTTCTTATTTGTCGCATCGTTATTTTTATTTATTTTGTATATATATATATATATTTGTTAGCGTTTTGCTTTACGTATTCCATGGAATGAACTGCAGTATTTGATGATATCTTTCATAACAAAAACCAAATTCTTAATATACGTATATATTTATATATATATATATATATATATATATATATATATATATATATATATATATATATATAATGTTTTTCAGCAGTGCTATTAATGGATAGTTTCTCTATAAGCCTTTTCATGTCATTATATCTCTTTGTTCACATTTACTGAATATTTTTTTTTTAATATACTACTAAATTTAATGAATAATATATATATATATATATATTATTCCTACCTTTAAATCCCGCCTGTTCAATCATTTCTTATCCATCCAGTCCCCATAAAATCGTAAATAGATACTACTGAAAATATGTACATAAGTTATTAGTTCGTTCTTCATTATTTGTTCTCCAATTTTTGTTTATCTATTTTTTTTTTCTCTTTTATTATCAACTGATCAAAATTGGAAAGCAACTTATATGTATATGTGTATATATATATATATATATATATATATATATATATATATATATATATATATATATATATATATTGTTTTTTTAACCAAGACTGTTCAATTACTCTGTATTTTTATTTATATATCTCTGAGGCTCCCTAGCCCTCATTTCTGTCTTCCTGTATTATTCTAAAGGGACTCGTCCCAGAATAAATAAAGTATTATTATTATTATTATATATATATATTATTAGTTTGGTATATAAATAATTATTACTTAATAGTGTAGGTAATAATAATAATAATTTATTAATTTGAAAATACAATACCATATTTTTTCTTGTTTTTTTTTCTTACTATTTTGTTAACAAGCGTTTTATTAAAAGTTTAAAATATCGCATAATAATCATAATGAATAGGAGGATAATTTGTGCATTAGAAAACATACTGAAAGGTATAATTTGGATTCAACCTTACATAAAAAAAAAAGAAGATAAATCATTGGACACATTAAAAGTAATACTAGAATAAGGAATTTTTATTGATTTTATATTTATACATGTTAGCGTTTAGCCGTATTGCAAGAAATGAGGAATAGTATTGGAGGTCAATAAGCTATTCTATAGAAAATAATTCATTTTATGAAATCAAATATAACTTTCATAGCAGAATCAAATTCAAAATATTTATAAATATATTATTTTTTTATAGCCAAGCTATTAATGAATAGTTTCTCTATAGGTATTTTCATGTCATTATATCTCTTTGTTCACACTTATAGGTTGTATTTTTATTTCAATACCGTTATCAATTTCACGAATAAAAATAGATGTACATATTGGTTTACTAGTTTTGTATGAAAATAATAATTATTATTATTAGTTTGAAAATACAATATTTTTTGTTTTCTTCGTATTTTTACGATTACGAAACTAGGGATTTAACTAAATTGCAAAAACATCGTGATATGACTATAAAGAATTGGGAGACAAAATATGTATATAGGAAATACATTTGTATATAAAAAGGGTATTAAATAGGAAATTAAGATAAGAAATCACTAATACGGTACACACACACGGACTAAACATATACTCCTCAACTCAGAACGATATTATTTATTTACTATAATTTAACCACTTGACATATTAACGATAAATAAACGGTAGCATGCTCTCCAAACCAAATTACAAATGATTTATTCAATTTAAAGATATTTATTGTTACCTTTTTAATACATTGTATTATGTTCAATTTTCCTTAGTGTCTGTATTGTAGTTGATTATTATTGTAGTTTCTCTATATATTCTACATCTTGTATATGGTTTTTATTGGATTGTCTCCTACGGATTAAAATTAGGTTTTCTAAATTCCAAATAAGCAATCACGCCAGGATTGTAACATATGCAAAGTAATTGTAATGACAAGCATGTAATAATTATTATGGCATGATATATTGTATATATATGTAAATAAACGATAATTACAAAAACACAACATAACTTATAGGACATATAAAACGTAATACTAGGATGAGGCGTGACACTTAAAGTAAGGATATTGACAAGAAGTTGCCACCGATACTCTAAATACCTAATCAGTGAGCGAAGAAGCTCTTATCTTTCCCTGCCAGTGACGATAACCACATACAAGACACTCATTCAGACTTCATTCAGCTCTAGTATTCTCCCATAATGTGTAAATGGACAGTATGTTAATTAAAATATACCGATTAATGTGTAGTGTTGCATCGAAATAAATCTGAACAACGCTTTTTTCCTGATTAGGAATGCAAAAAATACTCTCTTTAAAGTTTGATATCATTAGTTACAATTCGCATATTTTTTTTATTTTTAAAGATATGATTTTGAACTCATTTTTAAATTAATTATATAGGTAATTGGAAATATTGTTATTAGAACAAAATATCTTAAATTTGGAAGTTATTTGATTTATTTTAGCCATTCTCCAAAGCTTCGCTGACAATCGCTTGCAAAGCTTTCTTCTCACAAAAAGCCTACTATCGCTTCAATAGCTCTCTGAAATCACTAAAATAGTTTCAACAGGTTAATTTATATTAAACATTTTGTCACTCTAATCCATCCTATCATTCACTCTCATCCTCTTTTCCATTTAAAAATTAAATTAAATTAAAATTTAAAAAGCAATCAAATAATAAAATTACAAGCTTCCAGACATACAGGCCAAAACAAGTACAAAAAATAAATAAAAATATTAGAGATACAAAAAAGATAATAATGAATAAAATAAAGAAAAGTAAATGAACACATTCAATCTTTCAACTACTGTGCAGGTGAGAGTGGATAATTCTATAAATCTAGAAAAATGTTCTCGGACAATTTCGTAATAAGATATTATAAACAGATAATCAATCCAGATACTTTCATAACGAATTATATATAAATATACGTACTCCTTTGTTATCATGCTATTTACATGTTTAATAAATATTAACATATTTTAAGTGATAAACTATAAATAAAATCGAAAATGACGAGATGGAAAATAGGCTATCCATAAAATTATTACAATATTATAATTATATTATTAACATTGTATCTGGACTGTTTTTTCCTGAAAAAAAAAACACAAAAGAAATCCTGGCTGAAACTTATCCTTGTAAGTATTTCGAAATAAATTCTTCTTATTCCGAGTTTCTTTTTTTTTTTTTTTTAATACAGACACTTCCTTGCCATTCCATACAATCCTCTAGACCAGTTCCGACATTTCACCTTCATATCCAGTCCTGTCGAAGAGAAGCACAGGTAGAAAATAGTGAAAACCAACAGAGAGCAATTAATCATCAGTCGAAAGTGAAATCCATGGGATTCCAAAGCCTACCATTACTCGAAACCTCTCACATTATGCTCATGTCATGTAATTATTCTGTTACTGGAAGGATGTAACTCTCATCCTATGAGAGTTCGTACGTAATCAGCTGGAAACTACGGGAGTCTGCAGATTATTCGTTGCAGCAGATATTGTGCACTGTTATTTCATCTCAATTTTTCTTTAATCAGGATCTGTACTGATAGAGATTGTGAAGACCTACTATAGGAGTTGGGTTGAAAATTCAGAGATAATCTCTCAAGCTAACATTCTTACGGAATGACAAATCTGTGACAATAATAATTTTAACTTTTTTCTAAAATACTAGCTTACTCAAAGAATCTTAGATAATATCCTGAGTTTATTACAAAAAGTTATGAAGTTGTATTTAGTAAAATTAAATGACGAAGTACTTTGATATTTACTTCAATATTAATATGTCCATTGGTCCGATTTGTTCCCACATTATAGCTATCTGCCGAATATAATATTTTTTCTAAACCGACCCGGTATCTAGGATAAAGATTTCTTAGGGAGAAATAAAGTTAATATTCGTTGTTCGCACCTGAAAAAAAACCTAGCATAGCTACCGAAAAATTTTGATCAATATTGTTACGTATCAGGCAACATTTTGAATCTGGCGACATGTTAGTTAATAAGAATCAGTTCCCAGGCTCAACTGAAATAAAAATTAAATGTTGAGAATATTTCCGATGTTCAGGACTATCATTTTCCCTATTCTTCATCTCCTAGGTTGTTTACGATGAGTTTAGCTTATCATGTTGTTCTTTCTTGAAGAAATAACAATGTTGCCAATGATCCAGTTTAACAGACAAATTAATCTTGCAGGAACTGGTTGCCTAATAGAGACCATTAAACTAGTGGTGAGACCTGGTGGAAGATGAATGGTTTCCATTTTAGGTTCAGGAATCCAGGAACAAGGGTAACGCCTTTGGAACAGCTTCGTTCAAGTATCGACAAATATTCGCACTTTTTTAAAACTATATGATCTGAATTTCAGAATTTTATTCCCAAGAGAGTTTCTTCTCATATATATACTCATACAAGTATACCAAATTCTAATAAGATTTCTTTAAAATAAACAAATTGATTTTGCACAATCGATTTTCTCACCGTAGAATGATGATGCGTTTTATCTTTAGTTGGGAAACCTTTCTTAGTCTTACTTTATCTTTATTTAAAAATGTCAATTTTCTTCAATTAATAGGAAGAGAAAGTTATTAATATTTCTATATTTAGCATTTTTTCCAGCATTGAATTTCATTATAGTTTTCGCTGAATGGCTGAATGAGCCTGGTATCCGATTCCACAATGTAGTTTGAAAACTGACCTATCTCCAGAAAGCTGTGTTGAACTTCGTTCCAATCTTTTGGAGAAAGAAATGAGAAAAAAATGGCTATCCTAAGTACAGCGGCCAATACTAATAGATCTATTGGCAATCGTAAATAAATCGAATGCCATAACGATCATTCTTGATGACGAAGCAACCGCCAAGACCATCAGGACAAACGAACTGCAAGAAGCCCTAAGTGGATGACAGATCAAAGGGCTTTCTCTAGATTATGGGTGAGAGCTAACCAATACCAAATCTCTTTCAAATATGATGCGGTAGAGATCTGAGAATATACGAAAAATACTTGGCCTGTAATTCTACTACATAAAATCCGAAACTGCTCCATTATTGTTGTCTATGCATTTATTGAAATGTCCAACAGAGAAAACTATAGGCCGAAGTTGTTTAAATGGTCTTTCGGTATATTTACGATTGGGTATCGTAACTGTATTGAGTATCGTCATAGCATTTGTACAATACCAGGAAGTATCTATTAACTTATAGATCAGCAATCTTTTTTCCTATTTCAACCAACGTCCTTTCGCTTTTGTATTATACCAAAGACACCGGAAATTAAACTTTCCATCTAGTTAAAACCATATTGAGGACATCCGTAATCCATTGAGAGAAATGAGTAAGAGAAATTTTAATGAAACAGCTGATTAAATATAAAATATGAAAAATATAGCTGATTAACTTACATCACGGTAAACATAAAAAAAATTATTCATTGATTTAGTTCACAATTATTAACTAAAGCTGAACATTGACGTTCCCATTCAATTATTGATCAATTCGTACATGATTAATAATTTTCAAAATTGGCTACGTAATACCTACCAGGCTTTAAAATTTAAGTTAGCCATCAAAGGAATTTAATTGCCTATTTCAAGGAGCCTTGCAACCAAATAATGCTCAATTGCAACCATTAATTTTCAAAAGGTGTCCCAATAGTAGAAAAATTTCATTCAAAATTCAATTACAATAATAAAATATTGTTACGTTAAGCAACTATCTATCAAGAATAAATGAAGATAGAATAAACGCCAACTTTTGCTTGATGCGTTACAAAGCAGTGGCAAATGGAAAAAATAAAAATAAATTATGTTCATTATGCAATGTGAATGAAATAGAAAATATCATGCATTTCCTTGGTGTATGCCTGTTCTGGCGGAAATTATGAAAAAATATTTTGGAAAAGATAGGCTGACATTTGGGGAAACAACTGCACATTTGAACGGAAAAAAATGGTTACGTATATCCCATTATTGTAAAGTAGTCTGCCGATACAGATATGCCTTATGCCAAGAATTTAATTATTAATTGATGAATAATGATTAGGCCGAAAAAAATATTTATGTAATTATATTAAAATATCTATATTAATCATGTGTATGTATTTATATATTAAAATTGTATTGTGTACTTATAACTGTGATATTAACAATTGATATATTGTATTTCTGTATTTATTAGCTCACAGATTTGTACTGTATTCATTAACATTAACATATTAGGTTTTAGTTTATATTATTTTATCAATAATACTTGTTCTACCAAGGCCAAGCCTACCAAGTCGACCTCCGGTTGACGGTTTCGAGAACCAAGCCGTGAATATTTTTATTGAGCTTGGATACTTTTGTTGTTTGTTATATTATAAATACATTAAAAAATATTCAGTCACATTAAATAAAATACTAATCGCTTTAGAACGAATTTGTAGGCATAGATTAATCTTTTGGTTCAGGATCACTCCTGAATGTCTGAGGCGATCTTGATGAAACTGAATAGAGAGAGAATCACTTTATTATCATAAAATAAAATAAAATGGTGCTGCCCAATCACATTGGGTTGCTAACAACACAGCATACTTATTAATCACTACACAGACATTATTTAAAATTATTATACAATTATAGGATTAACAATATGTATTAACAATATATATATTTCCTCCTCTTCCTCGCCTTTTGGGCTGAAATATACGGTGGTTTTCCCTAGCCAGAGGTTAGGGCGGAGGGTTAATGTAAGAGTTAAAAAACCCATTTGGCAACGGGCAGCTCGGTATTATTTCATCACATAAATCTCACCAAAAAAAACAACAACATGAAACTAAAACTGAATACATGTGCCACTCACTAACTACTGAGATTAACACAGGGATCACTATCCAAATACTAAAATATAACCATGGCTTATAAAAAAAGTATTTAAAAAAATTATGTTTAAAAGTATTACTGTTCGTTTAATTACATTTAATAGTAGTTAAAGAATCACTTAAACATCATTTCATACAGGTAGTTAGTTTCTCTCGTTAGTACTTTTCGTTATATATATATATATTATATATATATATATATATACAAAACAAAACAAAAGATTTCGGGCTTAAGTCTCCTCCCTAAAATTAAATCCTGGATCCGTTAGTGACAGGAATAAATAAAATCTTGTCACTTCCCTCTTAGAATCTAGTTTATTTATATATAGATTTAATTGAGTGACTGTTCAGTCAATGATTCTAAAATAAGTGATTATGTTTTAAATACAAGAATGGACCTGCGGATATTGTTCCAGAAGGAAGTGAGGACTACCTGTGCTGTACTGCTTGCTACCTGATAAATGTGATAATCCTAATTTAAAGTATTGGAAATATTATATCACCGGAAGTACACATACCCATTCTGTTCACAGTTTCCAACTACACGCAGAGGCAGACTGTACATTACTCACAGACAGACGACATATACCGGTTTCAACACCGTAATGCGATCGCGATGTTTTCACTGGCGAAAGTCCTCTAAGTCTTCGCCTGACAGGAAGCAGTGACATCCGACTACTTCTTTAGGAATACTGTTACCATCTCGAGAGGGCTCTCCAAATATACCTGTCCCTACATTATCTCTTCGTTAGTTGAAACCGACGGCTATTGCTGAAGGATTAAGACTACATTTGATACGACGAAAAAGTTTGTCGTGATCGATTGATTAGACAATATAATACTGTTATCAGTAATAAAATAACAAAATTATAATCACACATAAAAATCTTTATTGCTATTAAATTTAAAAAATAGGTAAAACCAAATAAATAATTACTAAATTAACAACTAAATTTCTTTCAAATATAGATTTCATGGTATCGTCATAATTTCTATTATTCAAATGAAATCATATAAAAAACATCACTAAAGAAATGACATTTCATACTACATACATAGAAAACATCGAGTTGGGAAATAAAAACGCCACTTAGTGCGTTATAAGTTAAATGATAAGTTTAAACTTGATAAATGTATTTCTCAGTATGCAATAAATTTTATTACAACTAGTGTTGCCTAAATGCGAGACCGAGGGGAGTCTTGGTCTTGCAAACTCAGTCTTGGTCATGTTCTCGGTCTCGCAAGACTTTCGCAACAGTCTTGCAGTTATTTAATAGCTTATTACTAGAGAGATATTACTGTGATTTTTTAGATAGGAGAAACTAACTAGGCCCGATTGAAAAATTAGAGGAATTAAATGCAAAAGTATATTGGTTATACCAATTATTAACATATAGTAACTAAGATTGTCGAGTATTAGTAACTATTTTGCCTTAATTTTACCAGTCCCTTGGTCTTTTTTACCTGGCCTTGGTCTTGCAACACTTAGGCGGCCTTGGTCTTGGTCTTGCAAAGTGCAAAGTGCAAGATCAAGACCAATTTTGAACAACACTAATTAGAACTTGAGGAATAAATCGACCCATGTCAATAGAGGTAATTCAGCATCACTTCTAAATGGCCGAGGGATCTTGATGAAACTAGACGTATATGCCTTCAATTAACGGCTCAAATTACCACCGAAATAATAAGAAAAACTTGTCATGATGACTTTTCTCTTGGAGGATAGCTAATTTATTTATTTTACTTCTTTCTCTTTTTTTTTTTTAAGTAAAGGAATATATGTTTCTTGAAATAATTGTTAGGAAAGTTGAATTGGTGATACTGAAGTACTCGAAGTTATCAGAGGATATAAAGGACCAGTAACACTACATTTAGGTAACAGCTAGCTGAGCTGTTAGTTATTACTAATAAAGTTTTCAATAACAATTTTTAAAAAAAATTTGGAATAAATGAATGAAACTAAGCAACGCTCAACCATCAATCACTACATTATATATAACTAAAATAATCATGCAGTGCAGCACATGAATTTAAAAGTAAATTATTACTAAATTTCATTATAGTTTTCAAGTTGGTTTAGGTGAATTAAACAGTTAATCGGAATAAATTAATAAGGGACACAACCGTATCTTCCACAGAATAATCTTTAGACTATGGACTATTAGAAATAAAGTACTTAAGGACTTTAGCAGAGAATTATGATCGAGAATCCCGACATTATTTAAGAAAGGATAGAAGAGAAGCATTAAGAAATGGAACGAATATTCAATCAACCTACTATTCTTTATTGAATAATATTACATTTTGTCACAACTAAGGATATGAGTAATAGTAATATAGGAGCAGAAGAAATATTTAAAAATGGTCAGATGACTAAACGAAAACCAGTTATTTAGATAATTCGCTGGACAACAGTTAGGATTCCCCCTAAATGATCGTTTCTCGCTGACCTGTTTTAGATTCTGTCAACGTGAGTCATCTGCGGTAGTTTTACCAGGATTAGGAGAAATAAAGCTCTTGTTGTCCTCAGCCATGCAAGACATCCAGGATCATATTAATACTAGAAATACTTATTAAATTAAGCTTAAAAAATATAAACTTATAAATCTTAATGTAGATTAGATAACTCAATCTTTCACATTTCAAGAATACCAATTTAACCACAATTTAAGGTTATCATGGTTAAAACAAAATGTAAAAAAAAAAAATAGTACTTGGAATATTCTTATTACTAAAAATTCCTATTTTTCCATAACTTTACAAGTGGACTTAAAACTTTAAAGAAATATTTTGGATATAATTTAAAAGTGGAATTCATTGAAACATAATGGTAGCTACAAATAAATGTTTTTTCCCCCTCTCTCACTATCGAAGAAGTACATAGAAAGTTGAAACAATTTTTTCTGAGTTTAGAGTATCCACTCACGTTTTACGTTCTAACATCAAATTTGGTTTCATGTCTGTAATCAAATTCATTGGTGATTGGAAGATAGTTAAGGAAAAATTTAAATTAAACTGCCAGGTATAAATTTTATCTAATTCCATCAAATATTGCACTGCTTGTTGCAAATCCGCAACAAGACAAGCCTGTACTTCATAGAAGGCTTATTCCACATGTATTATCAAACAAATCGTTGACTTCCAAATATAAGAAATTATATACGCAACAGAAATGGTAAAGAATCAATACTGACCCTGATTGGTAAACCTGTTTTTGATATATTTTAATTGATACGCAAACTATTATTATTCCTAATAGGTATCAAAATAATTATGAAATTAGTTTGAGAAATGATACTCAATCGAAAACTGCTTGTTCAATAAGTGATTCTCAAACCACTAAACTGATGAAATATTTGGCTAATAAAATGCAAAATAACATTAATGGCGATTTCCTTAATTATAAATAAAAATATTTTTTTATTACAGGTATAATTCGCAACAATCACAATTTCAGTTATCGTAATGATATAGAAATAACTAGAGTCTTCACCTTTAACTACTAGTAAATTTATTAAACTGTTTTATTAGGAAAATTTTTAAAATATTGGTACTAGAACATACATGTATTTGGTTATTTTTGGTTTATTATTTTCAATAATGAACCATTGTAATCGAACAAAAAATTCAAAAACTTAACCCTCTCTCAAAATTTGAGGTTTTACGTTTCAGTATATGTATAACGCGAACAAAGAATACAAATTTTTTTGTCCGTCGGCCGTCCGCGCATTTTATACAAAACTACTGGACCGATTTTTTCAAATTTGGGTTTAAAATCAGAGGTCATCCCAGGATGATTTTCCTTCATCGACTTACTTTGCTATCCGCCTTTTTCTTTCAAAATGGCGGCAGAAAAACCTGCGTAGCTATAAATTTTAGCGCCTAAATGAATGTACCCATTTCAATGAAACTTGGCTAAAGTCTTGTTTTTGATGCCCTTGAAATTTATCTTTATAAAATACTACAACGAAAAGAAGCTGGCAAAAAGTTACAAGGGATGGCAAAATTAGATTCCGAATAACTCAGAAAGTATAAACTTTTTTTGTGAATATTTAGGTTTTTTTTTAAAGTTTACAGAATTTCCTGATAAAAAAAAAACAAAACAAAAAAATCGTTAAAATCGGACAATTAGAAGCAAAGATATGGTCTCTAGATGTTTTTTTATGTTCTACTGCAAATTCTTTGTTTTGATTTTTGATTTTTTAATGAGTTACTGAAGTAATGAGATTTTTTTTTAGCAAAATACTAATGATTACAAAAAATGTTTAGGCAAATAATTGGAATTAGTTTTTTTTTCTTTTAATTTGTCACTAGAAAGATAATGTTGCTTTAGATGTATAATTGTTGAAAAATAATAAACCATTGTGAAATAATTTGCAGCGTTTTTTTTTTTGTTTTTTTTTTTAAGAAACGTAGAGGCATTGACTGTGACTTTCAATATTTTCAACATTCAATCAATGAGAAAATAATTCTTGAGTTATTATCATAAATAGGAGTGGGGTACTGATCTTCCAATGCTCAAGATCGAATCTCGGTTCAAGGCAGAAAAAATATTATTCTAAAAGATTGCTGCCCAATTATATTGGGTTGCTATACACACAGCATACTCGTTAATCCGTAGGATAATAAATGAACTTATATATAAATATACAGAAGTGGTTAGTTTATATTAGTAATATATATATATATATATATATATATATATATATATATATATATATATACAATTTTCTTTTTTTTTTCGTCTTCCTTTCACTATTCATGTTTTTTTTTAAGTTGCATTTGTTTATTAATTTCAATTCATTTATTGATTTTACTGCTATTTTTTTTTTAATTGTATTTAATTATCTATTCTATCTTATTGTCAATAAGTGTCTATTATTATCTTTATTTATTTATTTTATTCTATCAATCATTTTATTTATTTTTTTTTATTCTTTTTTTTATTTTTGTTTTTTGTACCAACCATCCAAACAGTATAAAAAAGTGTTATTTAGTTGATCGGGCGCTGATGACCTGGATGTTTTGCGCCTAGACACCGAAACAAACAAACAAACCATAAGAGATATCAGCAAATGAGAAAAACACAGATACAACCAACAGCATAACACATGTATGGATATGTCATTGGACAATTTTAATAAAAAAAACTCTGTTGAGACGAGCATTGGCCCTCAATGTACCCTAGCTAGTGAGCAGGAACTGTTCTACTTAACGTGCAAACAGTCCAGGTTGTGAAAGGACAAACAAATGTAAAAAAGTTTGTCCTCTTCAGCCATTCCAAAAGAACTTTCACGGCTGATCTAAACGGCTTTGTTTCTATTGTCAACACTGCCGTCATCTTCGAGGCATTGGCTTACTTTCCAATCCCTTAGTAGCACAGATTTTTTTTGAGATTGTAATATTTTAATAGCGATAAGAGATATTTTTTCGGAATTTCGGACAAGAGGTATCAAAGTACATATTTAGTTTTTTATTTCTTAAACGTCTTAAGGAAGAAGGTATCGTATCGATTCTTGGTACGAAATTTGGTGAATTTTGTAAAAAGGTTATAAATTCTCGATTAAGTATACAGCGAAGATACATGCAATGGATACAGAACAAAGTTGGGCAATAGTCGATTGTAAATTTATTCACAAAAAAACAGATTAATTTTCTAGGAATAATTTTTAATTATGGATAAAGGCTAATTAAAAATTAATAAAATTTAGTGCAATAAAAAACAGTTTTATTCGTTTTTCGAACTCTACATATCCTGAAACGTAAAACCTCAAATTTTGAGAGGTGATTAAGTTCTTGAATTTTTTGTTCAATCACATTGGTTCATTATTGAAAAAAATAAACCAAAAATATTTAAAAATCGCGATATCTTTACTAAAGGGGCTTTGAATTCGACAAAACTTTTTCATTTTTTAGGAAATTTAAATACCTTTGAAACATCAATATTAACAAAAAAGTGTATACTTTTTGAGTTATTCGGTATCCTAATTTTACCACCTCTCGTAACTTTTTTTCCAGGTTCTTTTCGTTGAAGTATCTTATATAAATAAATTTAAAAGACATTGATAAGAAGACTTTAGCGAAGTTTCATTTAAATCGGTAAATTCGTTTAGGTGCTATAGTCTATAGCAACGCACGTTCTTGATCTTGGTCGCCATCTTGAAAGGAACTTAAAATTTAATTTTTACTTAATTCTAATAAATTTCTTCTAAATTTAATTAGTTTTCAACGAATAAATTTAATGTACGAATCACGAACAACGAACTAAATTATTACTAGCTTAATCGTTCGAAATGATTAAATAAATTATTATTTTCCAAATAGTTGTTTTATATTAATCGCGACTAATGGATTCAATATTCAGTCATCAATCGTCAATCAAATAAATAAAATTCAAATTCGAATTGATATAAGATTCTAGAATTCATCACGAACGAGGGAACGCGGATGCTTACATTATAGAACATTTTTTTTTTTTAATTTTTATCGTCATCAGGTTAAGACTCTCTTTCTGAAATTTTCCAAAACCTTTAAAATTCTGTCACATTAGACTTACTACCTAAATAATAGACAATAGAACCTTCTAAAAAACTCTAAAATGTGCTTACATAATTTTTTTTCTTTTATTCACTTGTTTAAATTTATGAGTTCTCCTCCAGATGAAACAAAATCATCAAATCATGCTCTGGTTAAACTTTTACCAATGACAAAAGGAAATGCTATCCCATGATGTTCAATTGGAATATATTTTAGTTATGAAAGAAAATTAACCAAAAAGATGATGAAATGTTCATTCGGTCAAGTAGAAAAGTGTAATATTATTTCTTCTAACGTTACGTAGCATTACACTTACGTTATCGATATCTCCAACTTTATTATAATCTATTAAGATTAATCTGTTTTACAAGGAATGCTGAAATGAGTAAGATTCAGTAATAAAAATTCAACAAGAGGTCATAAAAGTAAATGAGTTGGACTGCACAAAATGCCAACAATTTTATGGCCATAATGTCCTTAATAAAAATGCACAGAGGAAATACCGGCGCTTTCTACAGGACGCCGACATAAGGTTCGAAACCTCAATAAATTAGAAATTTCATCTTAATATGGAAGTAACAATACTTTCTCCAAAAAACAGTTGTGCTAAGTATCAGTTGATTAATAAAATTTTATAAAATTGGTGTTCTATCTTTTAATACTTAGTACACTGGCTCATTCTTAGTTTCTGAAATGAAAAAAAGGACGTAACCACAATTGATAGTACTCAGTAAAGAAACAGAATAAACAACAACAAGGGATAAACATGATTTAATTATATTAATATTATAATCTCATATAATAGTAATTATAAGTGGTGCATTATCACATAAAATCAAAACGTTCTACGTGTTACATACACGTAGCCCCATTTTACTTTCTTTATTATTTAAAAAATCAAAATAAATTTATATTAATCCAGTATGGATTTATTTTTAAAAGTGGATATAAACATATTAAAAAAGCAATTGAGGTATGTTCTTTAGATTAAACGATTAAAGTATTCTCTAACATCAAACGCATTTAATTCTTTCAATCCAAAGTCCTCCGAACAATAGTCGATGCTCCGTTTTATGTAACCAACAAAACCCTACATTGATATCCCATTTGTCCTTGACCTTATCCCTAAAAGATCTTCAAAATTCCATCAGAACCTTGTCAATCATCCAAATCCCTTAGCCCAATCCCTATCTAGTTCCACTCATCCCTACAACCCTCCTCGAAGGTTGAAGCGGCAGTGGCCCAGAGATCTTTTATAGTATTTATTTTGGAATTCTGTCAATGGCCAGATTCTCCACTCAAGACATGAGTGTATGTGGCTAAGCGCTCTCGCTCAAACTCCACCGGCTTTAGCACCGGTGTGGTGGTTGAGAGAGAAGCGCAGGGAATTGGGTTCCCCGCCTGATTGTATATAGGTATGATTGTATTTTTATGTCTTTAATTTACTTATATTTAGGTTATTTTATTTGTTTATTGCATATAGTTTTTATTTATTACTATTTAGTTATTATTTAAGTTTTGTTAATTTTTTTTTTGTATATACGGTGTGAATGTGTTCATTTATCAATATAATTATTGTTTCCGTGACAGAATATTATATGTCTAAATAAATAAATAAATAAATAAATAAAGATCACACGATTAAAGTAAAACCATTAACAAGACGAGATTAATAATATGAAATATAAATTATAAATAATAGCTCATTATAAAGAGAATGAAATTCTGAACATTTTCCTCACTTACGGTATGTAGGTCCGATTTTTAGTTTCTGTGATATTTTAATCCACATCTTCCATAAAATTCGTCCTTATTTTGGATTTTGACATTAGTTTCTTCCTTTTCGCCTCCTAATACGGCGTTGTGTTAAGATACAATTTTGACCAACAACTCATTACAAAGAGGATAGAATGATAACATTTTCCTCGCTTTCAATATGCAGGTCCGATTTTTAATTTTTGAGATATGTTAGTCCATATGCAAAAACATTTCATCGACTCCAGCCGACTTAAACCCGAACGTTACACATCGGAAATATGACGTCTCAATCTAATTCACTCTCCATAAGAAGTGTTCACTTAAAAAAAACTGCATGGTTGTAGGCTTTTGGGATAGTAAAATTATGTTTTATCTTATTGCTGTTCTTAGTTAAAACCAGACGTGCTCTTTAAATATTACACTATAATCATAATAATAAGGCTTAGCGAACCCGAAGGTTCGATGCCGATACCACCAATATATGTATCTATTAAGGCAATCTTCCCACCTTCGATTCAGCCAATCCTGACTTACTAGTCGGCACGGCGCATATTAACATTTTAGGAATTCTTTCATTAGTAACCCCAGCGAGTTTGCATGCTCATTTTATTTGTCTCAACTTAATCATCTCAATTATATTAACCGGGTACAGTTTGCGCAAATATTATCATGGCCATTAGAAATATGAAAAATCCATTGGATTCATTCATCTAATCTTAAATAAATAGACTAAGAATTTCCTCCTTGTTTTTTTTTTTTTATATATAAACCAAAATCCACTAGAATTTTTAAACACTGAAACTTTTAAAATTTTTTTTTTTTTTAAATAATTTTGTTCATGCATTATTATAAAAATTATAACTATCACAGTAGCGGATAGTTGAATATTTCTTACCACTCCAAAGATTTTTTTAACATTGAATTTGAAGTTTATAAATGGTATAAACTAGGATAATTCAAAGAAAACCGGTATAAAAAAAAAAAAATTATTTTATAACATCACTACAAGAAGCTAAGAAAAAAACTATCCAGAATTAGAAAGTTCTAGTTACATATACATAAAAAAAAAAAAAAAGAAAGATAATACAGCGAAGATAATATTTAATTTGCCAAAGTTAACATACGACTATTTCTTTTTGCGCTAAAGGTGGCATTTTGTCATCTGCAACTGCAATCAGTAGACTACTAAATAAGAAAATAGCACAAGGAAATAAAGTATGAAAGTATACTGATAAATAATAAAGAATTAATAAGTTTTTCTGTAATACAAAACCATTTTTACATACGACCTTTTGCAGTAACAAGTAAGTAGCGATATATCTCTGTTCCATATATTATTGTATATATGAACACTTCCCATACGAAACTTCCATTGAAAATATTTTAATATATTTAAATATGTAATTTATATTATTTATTAAGTTTGCCGACGTTTCGACACAAGCATGGGGGTCATCATCGAGACAACCGTTTCAAGGCTAGACTAACGACCTAAATCCAGTAAATAAAGTGTAAAATTTACAATTTAATATCATTAGTAGTTGAGGAATACGAATAAAACTTGTCAATTTTTTATTTATTTAATGTGATATTTCCAACGTATTAACAGCAATAATATTACAATAACAATAGCAACAGTAATCTCTATAGTTCTTCCTGACTTATATTTTATCCATATTTATTTTTCATATCTTTTTTTTTATTTCTTAATGACATTTACAACTGTATTACATAAATACATCTAGTAAATTTGGACATAATAGATATAATGACATGAATACACTTGCTGAGTAACTACCCAATGGTAGCACTCAAATGATATGACTACATTAGGAGATCACGGGGCCATCTTCTTTTCAGACGCCTCGGAGGGTTATTAGGAATTGAATAGGAAGCAAGGCTAGAAACAAGAGGGGATGGTTATGAAGTTTATTATGGAAGGATAGATTTCTGGATTGGGCCAAATCTGATACATAAGGAACATTAAGGCCATTGTGGATGATTTTATTAGTGACAAAGTAAGGAGCATTGAGGATTTTACGAAGGATTTTGGATTGTAAAGATTGGATGCGAGAGGAATTCGATGGTTTAGTGGAGCCCCATAGCTCAACTCCGTAAATTTTTCATATCTAAAATTATAAATTTATGAATATTTCTCCATATTCGATTTTACAGTCATATTCTAAGAAGGGATAAATAAACATAGCAGTATAAATCTTGAGAGTATTATACGAAGTCTGATTTATCTATAAAGATGCTGTTTAACAAGGTTCAGATTTTTAACAAACTACGTTGTAGGTTTGAATATTTTGGTGATTCATCCTGCGGTTACTTATTAATCGTAATCACCGCTTTGATTACAATGATTTGTAATAGTTAACTAATTAATCTCAAGACAATGTTTCAAAGACACAAACGTTTTGTCACCATTTAATTGAACACTCGATAAATCTACATTATAATGAATGGCCCCAACATTAATTCAAAATAACGACTTGAGATAAAACTCTAACAATTAATTATCTAATGTTCAATGATTTTGTGGGCCGATTAGTCGTTAACGGTTTATGTTAACCATTGCCAGTTCGAACTTGATCGTATAATTTTTATTTATATTGAATATGTTTTAATCATTTTTTATGTAAAAAGTCTAGATAATTTGGAGTTCATATGGTGAATTTAACGACCCGATATTTATGACAACATTTGTAATTAATCCATTCCGTTTCGTTTATTTTTGTCTATATAAAAATATTGATATAACTAAGAGAAGAATAGTTGGGGTGATCAGTCAAAATAAGAAGGCAAAATAAATGATAATATTTATTTTGTCATTTGCCGACGTTCAGGCCATCATCAGGGCTAAGAAAAGAACCAGGTAACAAGGTATGAGAAACATAAAAATTAAAGTAAAATGCAGTTGTAGAATGCCCAACTATTCTTCACTTCATTATTCACCACAGTCAACTATTTAACCACTATTATTGATATAATTAATTCGATCAACGAAAAATATTGTAAATTTTTTAATTCCCATTTGATTTTTAATTACCAAGAAGTGTTAGGCATCTATAAGCTAAAGCATTTCTTGAAAATAGTGGTCTGATGATAAAATTAATAATCACTAAATACTTTTTTTACCAATTTTATTTCAACTTTTCTATAATGTTCATCCAAATAAGTGTGTAATGGTAAGTATATAAATTCCGACCAGTAATATGAGTTTTCGAGAAAAAAAAAATTTAAGAGCAACTATAATAAAACAAATTACATTATTTGAAATTTTATATCAGCTTTAATAATGAGGAGGAAACAATCCGGAGATATATGCCCTGGAATATATGCGCTATGACCTTAAATGTTCTACTTCATGACTCCAAGGTGTTCGAGTTCTTCAAAGTGCTCGGAATGTAAAAAGACTGGAATTGAAGGTCATAGGAGTAGAAAAAAATATAGCGAAAATAAAAAATCAATGCGTTCTAAGAAATGTAACGAGAAAATACAAAAGCGAAATAGACTTTTTATTTTTTTCTGGATTCGATAAACTTGATCGCCATCTCGAATTGATTTTATCAGGTTTGGAGGGAGAGGGAAGAGGGGAGTACCATGAATCATCGGGCAATATTTTATATGAATATTGATTCCACCTTGCATAGTTGCAATAGAAATCTGTCAATTCACGTTAGATTATCTTTAAAACTATGGGGTTCAAGGAGAAGGGGTTTACAGGATTAAAATTGTATATTTTTTTCATTGTCCATATTCCATTATGAGTGGTCTGAGCCAAAAACCTTAACAGTCACAATATATTTTCTTCTTAAATTATAACGCAGATACCTTAAGGTACATATAAATGTAAGCACGTATCGAGAAAAAATGTTATCCATAAAATATCTTTCTCCTTTAAATTCCTATATTAAAAGAAATAAAAGATAATCCAATATTGACTTTTAATAATGATATAGATGTAAATCAAAATCTCTTTCATTTGAAAAATTACGGAAAGATAATTTTATATCAAGAACTTCTTTTTAAAAGTGAATTAATAACATTAGCTCATAGCTAAGAGGTACAATTATATCTGTGCCCAGGATTTGAAGGACACCATATCCATTTTTTCATTTAATAATTTAGTAACTAAGAAATAAATTTTAATAGCTCAAAGATATGCAACCTTGGATTTCCTGAACAAATACAAAAATCTAATATATGGTCCTTTAACTCCGGCGTACATATTTGATAACTAAGAAACAATTACTAAAGTTATTGAAAAATAGCTTATCGAAAAAATACAAAAATACGAAATGGTGTCCTTTACCCCCTGGACACAGTTATAAACTGAGATCCAAAAAAATGTATTACCTATCTTAAGATGCATTTACCCAAATATGATGATTCAATTTTATACCGTATGAAATTTAATCGACACATATACATAATTTGTATTGAAAATAAAAAAAGGATATATGAAACTACTTCAAATTCAAGGAACCCAAAAAATTTCTTTAGATATATTATTAACATATAAAGGAAATCTTAAGTGGATTGTTAGTTCCATTTCGCACAAAAAGAACATCCATGGCAGTAGCCTTTCACCATTTCTAAAAAACAAATTTGTTCATATTAATTGTTATCTTATAATTTGGAAAAATTCCAAACAACGCATCCTTATGTTTCCAAAATGCAGGCAAAAAACAGAACAAAACAAACCTGTCTATTATTATTACAGGTTTTTCTTTTCCTGCATTTTAGACACATAAGGCTGCGTGGTTTGGAATTTTTCCAAATTATAACCAAGCATTTATGTTCTTTCTCTTGATTAGTTTGTTTCTTATTAATTTATATTAATTAAAAATAATTATTAGATAAATTTCTATTTTTTTTTTCTCTCTCGCTTTCGCGCATCTACCCTTAAGGGTCATTGGCGTTTTACTATGATTTATATTCTTTTTTAATACTCTATTAACTTTAAAAATTCAAACAAAGTATTGGTTGTTTCTTCATTTATAAATACTATAAATATAAGTATTTATAAATACTTAATTGCAACAGATTGAAAATTATTATCTTTCGGTTTTCGAAAACCATTCATTAAAGTTTACTAAATCTACTGTATAACACTATAAATAAATATAATAATGATAATGTTCAAATATTAAAGAAAAAATATAAAAAGAGAACTGAAGTTAATTAGGATAGCATGCTAATTAAAAATAAATTTTGAACGTCAGTCAGATTTATTTGAATCTTAATTTATTTATTTTTAATATTCTTTTTTTTTTTTTCTAGATAGCAGAATAGTGAAATCAGTTTTAAACTGTTTAAACCCATCCAAGCTACATTAGTTTTTAGATTCTATATTCATTTACTCAGGTAATTACTTTATATAATAATGATATCGTACCTTTATCAAACAGTAATGGAATGTTCATTCATTTATTGAATGTTCAAAAATAAATGAATTAACTAAGTGGCAAATTTATTTTCTCTCTCACAAGAAACAGCACATCAGAATTTATTTCATTCAACAACTCCCACCGCAGACTCTTGGTGACACAGCAGTTCTAGGTATCTTCCACATCATCCTTGAGAACAGACAGTACTATCAAGACGGATGGCAAACATGGCTACCATTGGCAGTTCATTCATAGCCAGTGGATAGGTCATGGTTCTGAGAGTTACGCCAGTGATTCAGCACTAGTTGCCTGTAAACTTATCTCTCTATGTCTCAATTATTGAGATATTTCAAGCCTGAGTGAGCCACGTGAGAAATACGACCTTTGATTTGAACAAACTACAAGAATTCTGATGTTTTCAATATTAATAAGCATTCGAATCATTTGATATTACGAATAATTGTACCAAATATTCGATAAAATAAAATCATTTATACATTAACTTACCCAAAGTATAGCGAAAAATTTCGAATCTGAGTTGTTTACGGAAATAAACTTGTAAGGTTTTTTGTAGTGCAAATAATCTATAAATTTGAGAAGTGGTACATTATATAACAGATTTTAAACATTTGGAAGATTGTCTCGGTCTTCCTTTACGCCTAGTGCTATGAATGGCCTCACTCATTATTGTTTTGGAGATTCCTCACTCATCCTTTGACATTCGTGCTACATGGCCAGTACTTTTTTTTTTTTTAAGGAACTTAAATAAATATAAGTTTAACTTTTATCATGAACCTAGAACTTTTTTTAAAAAATAAAGTAGGAGCTTAGAACTTTTACCTAACGTTTCACAGAAACTTAAAATGGAAGTTTTTATAAAACTTTCAACCCCTGAAAGATTTTCAAGTCTGAAGTCTCTAGAATACTAGACTAACAGCAGCTAGTTATGAAAAACATTTTTGTTCAGATTCAATCTTTTTTTTTTGGTGTATTTTTTTTTTGTTAGGAAGAGGTGAATTTAAGACAATTTAATGTTTTTAGTTCTACTGGTGAATAGTTACAAATGAAAGAAAGGAAAAAACAACGCATAAAGATAAATTTATTTTTTCCTCAGCCAGACCACACCCTCAAATACTTTCGCCTAGAAACTAATAGTGGACTACCGCCATCCATGATGATGGCCACAAAGAGAACTGTAACGACCCACCGGATCACGGAGGAACTTTCGACTGCCCTTTCACCCTCCTAGGACCTGCTAGCAACTCCACTATCTCACGATCGCTGGTACTTTCTAGTAAAAGGATTAGCCAACTAGATTACACCTGTCCCATGTCTTTTGGTTAGTCAGGGCTAAAGGACAACTCGTTCCCAAACCCTCTTATGGCATCAAGTAACGGAGCTTTGAGTGAACATGGGCACGAAAGAAACACAAGATGACTAGAGTAACCTGGGATAAAGGAGTGGGATAGGTAAAAAAAAAAAAAGAGGGATTAACTAATTTTAGAAGACATTGACTTGACCAACAACAGAACAGGTGGAAGAACACCTGCTAAATGAAAAGAGAAAATGCAATGGTAGCCGCTATTTTCTTTAATTCATTTTTATCGTGAAGTAAACATAAAATATTATTACATTTAATCAATAAACGATTAAGGTATTATAAAATACAACATTACTCCCACAATTTTATTTCATCAATAAAAAAACTTTTCAACAAGCTGTTTTTATTTTATTTTTATTAAAACATAGATAAAATAAAAACCTACGGAAAAAAACAAAACACGATCATATAACGAAAATAAATAATAAGAAGGTAATGTTTTTTACATTATTAATTAATTTATTTTTAAGATAAAATATATTTTGTCCAAATAGAGGTTCTTTAATGAACTTATAAATTTTATAAACGAATTATTTTAGTTTAAAATTGATTATTAAATACCGTGGCATTCAAAGTAATTTAAATAAATTTTAGGAAAGCTTATTTCTCAAACCAATTGAATAAGAGCCAAAATTAATTCTAATAAATAATGAAAAAGAAAACAAAATTATTACTATAATAATTATTAAATTAAATATAATCCAAACAAATCCCAACAATTTACTTTTACCCTTCGCCGTAAACCTAAAACATCCCACCGTATCTTTTCACAATATTCCACTAATCCCTGTCGAACAGGTCCTTTACTTAGGACTCCTTCTTGATAAACGCCTTACCTGGAATACTCATACTAGACTTAAAAGACAAGAAACTGCCAACAGATTCCGACTACTACCACACTTACTTGACAAACGCTCTAACCTTCCAATATTCTACAAAAAACTCATGTACACTATTATCATCAGGCACATTTAAGCTTTGGAGCTCTATAAAAACTTCAAATTCTTCCCGTATCCAATCCTCACAATCCAAAATCCTCCGTAAAATCCTAAATGCTCCTTATTATGTAACAAATAAAATTATCAATAAAGACCTCAACATTCCTTTTGAGATTAAACACGTATTTTTTAAATTTGAAGTAGTAATATTCTTAAAAGTTAATAAAAATGCGACCATAAATTGATGCCCAAGCGAAGGTTGAGTGGGAAAACAGCAATAAATTGGGAGAGGAGTGGGATCGTGTCTAATATACGGCCAAGGTTTGTTTGTTGTAATACCTATAAACCAAAAATACGAATTCATAGGTAAAATAGGAACTATGTTTGTCTTACAGATATAACAGTAACAATTATAATTCAATTGGATAGCAATGCCTGGATTTCGAAACTTGAGGGAACTTATTTGATTTAATGTTCTGGTCTAATATTAGTCATATATAAATCAGAAGTTACATAAGACATTGCATCAAGCTCTCATCAATATCATCAACGTTGGATTTGGAACAGGCAAAAACATTATTGACATTCTGAATTAAATTTAATATAAATATCAATACAAATTCATTTAATTAGCATCTATGTACATGCTATCATTATAAAACTTCCGAAATAGTTCCAAGTTAGAAGATCACAAGGCGATCTTCTATTTAGACGCTGAGGAGGTTGATCAGGACTTGAAGAAGAAGAAAGGCTGGAAACAAGTGGATTCGGGTGGATGGGACTGGAGTTTGTCATGAAAGGATATATATCTTGCTTGGACTAAATCAGCGACATATGGAACATTAATGTTAGTGTTGCCCAAAATCGGTCTTGGTCTTGCACTTTGTAAGACCAAGACCAACATCGCATATCTGTTGCAAGACCAAGACCAAGACTGGTAAAAAAAAAATCGATTTCTTGAATAAAAATTGAGACAAAATAGTTACTAATACTTGAATTTTAGTTACTATATATAAAGAATTGGTGTAACCAATATACTTTTGTAATTAACTCTTCTAATTTTTCATTCAGACTAAGTTGAGTTTCTCATATCTAAAAAATACCATTAATATCTCACTAGTAATAAGCTAATAGGTAACTGCAAGACTGTTACGAGAATTATGCGCAAGGCCAAGACCTAGACCAAGACTTAGTTTTCAAGTCTCGGTCTCGCATTTGGATAACAGTAATTAACATCTTTATGAATGGTTTTACGAATTGAGGATTGACGCATTGAGGATTTTACGAAGGATTTTGGATTGTAAGGATTGGATGAAATAGGAATTCGATGGTTTTGTGGAGCCCTAAAGATTCAAATCCTACCAAAAGGACTTTTATTTCGTAAATGGCTCATGGATAAGTCTCAATCTTATGATTTTTGCTATAATGGACTAGTGACCTTTAGTATAACATGCTATATTTGGAGTACGTCTAATTCAATAAACGGAAGAACAGAAAAAACATTCTGTGCTGACAAACAGATACAGGAATTAACAAGACAAAAAATTATGGAAAGAAATTCTATTAGGTGCAGACAGACAAATCGTAGAACGAGTTCCTCAAATAAATATATGTTTTTTAATACAACATGTAAATATATAGCCAGATTAATATGACAAGTAGTGAAAATACTTGTCGGTAGCAGGAAACTACAAGATGTTATTTCCTTCATTCATATCTATAATGCCACGAAGCGTCCTGGAGAAAGCGGACGGTGTTATCTTTTTATCGACACCACGGGTGCTTATGATCAGTCCTGTATATAATATATTTCAGAGAGGTAGCCTGCTTGCGTAAGATGTTAGACGGAATGTCGACAAACTAATGACCAGGGGCGTCCCCAATAAAACCAAAAGGACATAGCTGGAATATCTACTCCACCGCTCCAGGCAAAGGGTGCATAACTTACCCAACTCATTCATCTAACTCCTGGGCTAAAGTGCTTTCACCCATAATTGCCTGAATGCCCTTTCATTTTCTATCGGCACCGCTTACATTGTCCTCTTGTTCTAATTGTATAAAAATTATATATATTTTTTAATTGATATATTTAAAGTTGCATTATAAATTATCTGGCTAATTAGACACAATCTTCAAGTGTAGAGTTCGGCATATTGACAATCCTCTTTTACGAGAGTAACCAAAATAGTTTAATAGCATTTAACAAACAAAAGCATAATTTTATAAATAAAAGTGATTACGGTTCTCAAAAAGAGTTATTTATTTCCTACATAAAAAACGTAAGGCTCAATATGTTGGAGAAAAAAGGTAAAATACAAGCAAAAAATTTAATTTTTTTATGCATTCGATGAAGTGAAATTCTGAGGATCCATATTTATCAAGCAAACACATTTTCTCAAAACAGAAAAAGGAATCAATTAAATTAAAAAAATAAATAAATAAAGCAATAAATGGAAGTTAAACTATCTGGTTTTATTTTTATTTTTTACTATTATTTGAATTTATAAGCCATACTCGAATATATAGGAACACATTTGTATAACTGTTAAAAAAATTAATAGGATTTCTGAATATATCCAGATTTATTTTACGGAAGTCCAGGATTATGGTTATAGCACTCTGACTTCAGCCTCCAGTGGCGTTCAACGCCGGTAAATTGAGGGAAAAGCGATGGGATCTCCTGAATTCTAATTTCAGTCTCCATAAGTAGAAAGACCAGCTTTGAATACTCCTAGCTAAATGTAAGCATGGTGTATAATTTATTCTTTACTTTACCTAAATTAAACTTAAATATTTACTTTACTTATTCTACTTTGAATTAATCTATTTATTTAAATTGGGCAGTTAAGATGTCTGGATAAAAAGAGGCTTAGAGATTTTTGCCGGATCAGGTACTAAAATAGTTTACCACAATATAATATATTTATTTTTTATCAGTGGAAATTATTATAAATATTACATATTGACTTTAAACGATGTAAATTATTAATTGTGGGTTGATGGTTGACTGTCGTGAATAATGAAGAGAAGGATGGTTGGGGTGATCAGTCAGAAAAAAAAGGCAAAAATAAAAAATATTTATTTTAACATTTGCCGACGTTTCGACCTGAAGCTCAGGGCTAAGAAAAGAACCAGATAAAGAATGAGAAACATAACCAATGTAGGTAAAAAAATATTTAAGTAAAATGAAGTGGGTAGAATAATGACAATAACAAGAACTAAGAAATAAATAATAATAACCGTTACAAAGTGAGGAATAATGAAGAAACATAATCAAAATAAAGTGACATAAGTACTAAATTGGTAATCTTGGAATAAAATGTAAAAAAAAGAAAAGGAATATGAAATTAGATAAGTATACATATAATACATATATACATGTACTTATAATTATATATGTGTCATATATCCAAGATGGTTATATTGAGGAAATCGTTCCAAAGGAGAGTTTACATGCCTTACATAAAATTTCTAATTAATAAAGTGATACTATACAATGAGAGAAACTAATACGAACGGTGAAGCTTAGACGAGTCCGTCAGTCAGTGTAGAAAAAAAAAAGTGCTTTGCGAATAACATTATGAGTCAGTATATTTCCGAGTAAAGGCATTCAGAATACTCTTTGTTTTAAGAATACTTTCTTTTATTGCTGGATGGATTGTTTTATTTCTTTCGGCGTCTGAATTCTTATTCCATGTTAGCCTTTGAAAACAGAGCTCCAGGCGGATGTTCCGATCAATCCAAAAGACGATAGCGCATGCCCCCTTTTCCAAGTAATTGTATTGTCCCCCTCTTTAAAACGGTGGAAATGAATTATAAATATTGAAAATGATGTAGAGATGGTTGATCGTTAATATAATATGAGAAGGAGTTAGTCGAGGGTGCGGTCAAAGAAATAAGAAAATTAAAATAATTTATATATTTTAATTTTCTTATTTCTTTGACCGCACCCTCGACTAACTCCTTCTCATATAAATATTGAAGTTTTTAAACAATTACACTTGTTGCGGTATGTTCCACGTTTTATCTTGGTTTCCTGGTTTGAAAATACCACTAAATTGATGCTCCACAAAAATATAGTTTCCCAGATAAATTAACTACCAAAACTTCATTCATTCCTATCCTTGGCATCCCTAAGCTCAGGGTTAGAATAAAAATTAGAAAATATAAATAATATGGGGGTATACTAAATAGAAATCACTATTTCTTAAAATTTTTTTTATTTTATTATTTTAATGGAATTTACAACTGTATTACATAGAGAATACAACAAGTAAATGAGAAATTGGTAACATGGCATGTACAACATGAAGAGAAACTACCCATTGGTAGAACTCATTAAAATATTTAACTTGGCTATTTTTCGTTATGCTTACCTATAAAAGAAATATATAGTAACGGAAAATATTGCGATCATGAAAGTTTTCAAATATCAGTTTTCAACGGAAATACACGTTTTGAGGTCCCCTGAGTCCAAATAAACAAGTTCCGCAAAATAGTCTGTGTGTGTGTTAATAGTTCAGCTCAAAAACGAAAAGTCGTACGAAAATGAAACTGCATATTTAAGATTTTTATATACTTGGGATGTTACAGTAACTTTTTCCTCAAAACTAACCAGAAGGCTCCAACGAATTTGAGAAAATTCGACGGATAAATTTATCAGTGTAAAACTAGACAGATTTAAAGGGCCAATTTCTAGATCAACTTCATCTAAAGTAACTTCAATTTTTTTTAATTGAAATAATTTACCATTTTACATTTATCTTTGATATAACAACTAGTTAAATATAAAATATGAAAAAAAAATTATAATTAATAATAGGATAAATAAGAGATCGTAACGGATAAAATTCTAATGGAGGAACCAAAGAAATACGAGCGCGCCTGAGCTCACCCTAGGTAGTACAGACTCCAAAAATATTACGTACATATATATATACGGTTTTCATAAATTATGGTGGTATTATTTAATATTTAGTTGTATAGATTACAGCGATATAAATATTAAATTCTGTATATATAAGGGGATGCTTAAACAAATGAAAATACCCACAATGAAATATAAATAAATACAGCGTCTCTAAGTTTTACTTTCACTTCCTCTTTTTCTGGAAATACTTATTTAAGCTAAGAACAGAGACGTAAGTGAAAGTTGTGTGATGCGCGCACCTCACAAGATTTTTACATATATAAAAGGTCAAAATCAATTACTAATGATAAATGGTAATGATTAACTAATTAACCATGTTCAACGGAACAGAAAAAAACTTGTTTCGCATCGTTTGCCAAAAAGTGACTAGGACTACTGAGCCAGTAGAAAGTTGTTTACCGGATTATCGATGATGTCCGTCCACTCAAAAGGTAATTAAGCATGGACACATGACCAAGAGAAAGTGAAGGACGATGTCTCGAAGCCAGGATATCGCCCTCTCATAAAAAATAAGAAAACAAAATTATAATTTCCTAACATGTTTTTATTAATTCATTTGACATTAATAGAGACGAATAAAAAAATTATATATATACATACAACTTTAATATTAAAAATAAACAGAGATAAGCTCAGATAAGGACTAATACCCTGATGGGATTAATCTCATTCGGCGAATCTTTTACGATGATCAGAGATATTTTTCAACTGCCTTGGAAATATGTAATCTATAATTGTGCGTTTCTGTATGATGTGTATTGTCAAATCTCCATACCCTTCACAACATCTGGAAATGTGGATATTTGGACCTCCTTTAGATGAGGTTAGTCCGAGGACCAGGGCGAACAGTGAGAGTAGACAACCCTCGGGAGACCGGTCATGCTAAGTCTGCACCTGTGAAAGGAGTCTGACCCCAGCAGGAGAGAGTCCGAGTTACGTCGTATTATCTGGATCCATGGCTTGTTGGTATTACGATCTCGCATTACTATAGCTTCTATAATAATACAATGATAAAGATAAATCTAATCCATATTCTACGTATAGCTGAACACCTATGCTTATGCATTCATAGTTCATTTCTTATCGGCTTTTATCATTGATATTATTAATTAGGAAATCACTGTATTATAAATGTTTGTAAAATACTTCAAGACATGGAGAGTGCAGGGAATCGACAGCTTTTCACATTTAGACCAAGCTTTTCACCTCGCCAACTATCGCTGTTTCTTTAAACGAAGGATGTTTTATGAATTGCTATCTCATCGTATTTGTAACCTTTGCTTGCTCTTCTCATGTAATAAAATTTGAGTTATATGTTGGCTTAGTGATCTCTTATTTAATTAATTCGGAGATACAGCAAGATATTTATAGAAAAAAGTAAACCAGCCACTCACTGTGCACCGATGCAGACAACGCATCTCAAACAACAATATCACTTGTTTTTATATATTAAATTTAATAATTCATTTTTATACAGTATCCCTATAATAATTTTTTTTTTATATATATTATGACAAATATTTTTGTTGTTTGTTTTCTTATCCATCTATATAAACTATTTACTCTAACAATTGACAATTATTTAAAAACCATATACTTTATGAGTTGACAGAGTATCTTAAAACAACGAAACACTAAGGTGTGTGCTTTAGACCACACGATAGAAGTTAAAACATCAACAAGGCGAATTAATAATTAAAAAAAACCTGTACCACTACAACCCATGATGGGTCTCGGGTTCAGTACTATTTAGGTAAAGCACTGTTTCTAGGTCAACTGTTGTGTAAGGAGGTGATTTGACCGAGATCACGCTCAATCGCCAGCTTTTCCCTCTTAATTAATTATTTAATTAAGGGTACCCACTTTATAGAGACTGGGTGTGCCCCAGGAGGGTCTCCCGACCCAGGGTCGCCCACGGCCAATGAAATAGATAAATAAATTTTCTGCCATAAGCCGGGGTTCAAACCTGTTCGAATTAATAATATGAAATATAAATTATAAATAATAGCTCATTATAAACAGGATGAAATGTTGAACAATTTCCTCGCTTACAGTATCCAGTTCCGATTTTTAGTTTCTGAAATATTCTAATCCATATTTTCAATAAAATTCGTTATCATTTGATTTTCGACACTATTTTTTCCTTATTTCCTCCCTAACATGGCGTCATGTTAAGATACATCAAAATCAACTGTGATGGGTGTATTCATAACCACCTAATTTAATACTTATGATGATTGGTAATTTGTTTCTTGAAATGAAGAAATTACAAAATAATTCAGATTATAAATAAATTGAGAAAATCCATACAAAAGATGACTTCATAACTTCAAAGTAGTACCAAAGGCAAGCTTAAATGTAGTTAAGTGTTTTGTTCGGGTCATCGCGATGTTCTAGATACAACACAAAGGTATGATGAGAAGCTAAAAAAACAGAAAATCAAAACAGGGTCATATTGAAATTATCAGAGGTAGTGAAATGTGTATATAGACTTAGGATAAAGCTGGAATAAATAATTGGAAAAGAAAGTACCGAATTGAACAAACGGTATAATAAAAAAGGAAAATTAAAGGACTATAACGGCTAACAAAGGAATCAAATTGTTTACATGACTGGCTATATATATAATGTAAGCAGACTATGGTTGATGTATCCTGTGAAAAGAATGAAAAAAGGACATACAACTGAAGAAAATGGATGTGTATAGAAGGCCAAATTTCTCAGTAATGAAAGGAGAAGAAAGAAAACAGGACGAAATCATAAATGTGCTGTTGATCAATGCAATGATATTCACTAAGTATCAATTGACATTCATTAAAATCAACTATGTAATATATTTCATTCATATTTTTGTAGTATAGTTTAAGTAAAAAAAAAAAAAAACTAGATGGATGCTTTAGACCACACGATAGAAGTAAAAACATCAACAAGACAATATTAGTAATATGAAATATAAATAATGAATAAAAGCTCATTATAAAGAGGATAAAATGCTGAACATTTCCCTCGCTTACAGCATGCAGGTACGATTTTTAGTTTCTGAGGTATTTTAATCCATATCTTCATTAAAACCCGTTATAATATGGTTCTCGTCTCCATTTCTCTATTTTCGCCGTCATAACACGGCGTCGCGTTAAGATAAAATTTTGAATAATAGATCATTACAAAGAAGAAGAAATTTCCTCGCCAACAATGTGCAAATCCGATTTTTGTTTTTGAGATATTTTAATCCATATTCAAAAACACTTATTAGTCAACTCCAGTCGACTTTACCCGTGTATTACACATCTTAGATCTAACGGCTCAACCTAATTCACTCTCCACAAAAAAAGTGCAAAACACACCTAAAGAAGTTTTCATTAAGCATTGAGGCTCATAAAACCTAATATGTGAACACCAGAACATTTATGATTTCTAAAAATATTACAAGATTAATGATGTGACGAACCTCATAACCTTGGAAATGGTGAAATCATCAAAATATTCATTGAATCGTCATTGAATAGCATTGTCAGTATTGTCCATTCTTACCTGTAAAAGAAAAATGAATTAACAATAATTACTTTAAATACATTTTATCAGTAATTTTAATTTAATTATTAACGCAATATCAAAAATTTTTTTGCGAATTAGAAAATGATACGTTATCAACTCTAGCCGGCTTTACCGCAGCATTACACATTGGAAATCTGACGGCTAATGCGCCTAAAGAATTTTTCACTTAAAAAATATGGATTGTTAAAATAGTCATGGCAAGCCCACCAAGGCGCCTTAGAAATAAATAAGTCGACAGATGGCCTTGGGAGCAATAAAAATAATATTTCAAACCAATAAAAACATTTAATATATAATAATAATAATAATAAATTTATTTATTGAGCAATTTTACAAATGCCTTATGGCATATTTTGTAAATGTGATGTTCGTTTGCGAACCTCCTCTTCGGGATTAGCGTGAATGCGGGATAGGAGAAGCCTCCCAGTGAAGGCACTCCTAACGTGACTTAATACAGCAGGTCCCTGCTCCAGAGGCGTTTGAGTCTCCTTGGTGGATTCTGTCTGTTAGTAATGTTTGTACAAGTGGATTAGGATGTCCAGCTAAGGAGTAATGAAAATTTTTGTAATATTTTTTAATTACATCAGTCACTTGTGGTGTTTGTAGGTTTTTATGAAGTGATTTATTGGTTATGTAGAAGGGACAATGAGTGATATACCGGAGAAACTTAGATTGGAAAATTTGAATAGTCTGTAAGTGTGTTTTTTTACATGAGCCCACACCTAAAAACATTTAAAAAGTATAAAAATCTGCAGACGATGTACGTAAGTCTCCACGAGAAATAAGAAACAAAATCGAGAAGAAAAACATCTGTTTTTAGCACAAACGATAATTAAATTCAATCAGACGTCACTATTATCGGGAGTAAGTTGTTTTCCAAAATGTTCAATAAATCGTCGCTAATATCAATAAAGAAACTTTAAAGATGATAACGTTAAATGTAAAATTTTTCACAGAGCAAAACGAACATTTGAATTAATTATATAATTACAATCAGTTATGATGAAACTTTCTCACTGAGCCGGCAGCCATCCACGAAGTATAAGCCTATTTATCCGGAGTTACACGACCGCCGCCGTACGGAACTGTAAGCGTTATTATTGTTACAGTAACGGACTGTAAAAAAGGGCCTTTACGCAGTTCCGCCTTACGTAATCCGAGAGTCTTAACATTCGGCTTTGTAGCGGTTGTTTGTGAGTCCGTTCGCGACCAACTTTCTTCCATAGCGCGGCAGGTTTTCGCTATCTGACACATGTGACAATAAGCCATCTGCCAGCAATGGTAATAGGCGGAAAGTGCGAGCTCGTATCAGCCGGATTGGAATCGATCCAAGCGTAATGAGAAGAAATCGATAAGTGATATCTGCACGTGTCGCCAATCAAATCACTGTCACATCATGACACCTTTTGTATCGTGCAATGAACCTGAAAACATTTCACTCCGTGGATGTATACAACAAACTCTCAATAGAAACAATATTATTATGTTGCAAAATCTTCATCCATATTTGTTAGGACGAACAAATAAACATCAATATTACGTCTATTACGTTAGGTGCTTTAATCTTTTATAATTTAAGTAAATTTCAGGACTATCACCAAGGCTCCGTGGTAAAGTAACATTACTTTACATAAAGACATACAGATGCCTACAGTTAACGACCACATACGAACACACTACAAGATATTCCATAATAATTTACACGGACATACCAACTCATTGATTCGAAGAATGGCCACAAATAACATGTTCCAAAGCACCCGAAGGACGCTTAAAAGAAGCTGGATGAGGGATCTCCTCCACTAACTATAAATAATACATTCAAGACTGAACACTCCTCTCTCCCAAGCCTATTCGAAGACAGATTAACCCTCTACATCTTGATATTACACTCGCTGATCGCCGGAACTTCTGACAGGTGTGAATTGAAAAATTAAGTTAATAAAAAAAAGGAAATTTTTGAACAACGGTCAGTAAATATATTTTTATTTAACTTTCATTTTAATTTTCAATGTTTTGATTACAGCTATTATATTTTCAAGAATAAAAATATGATATCCTTTCATATTTAATAACTTCTATATAGGTTCAACACAAGACAAATAATATTATATTATTTTAAGGACGCCTACATTTGACTTTAGTCATCCTCAATAATTTATCTTGTATTGTTGATATTAATTTATTGTTGTTTTAATTTATATATAAATATGCAAAATAAACAAGAAAATAATAATATTACTCATACCTCTTAAGAGCATCAAATGGTAATATCTAACAAACTGAGCACTTCGAACCGTTTTTTAAATACTAATGAATTTCACATTCTAATTTTAACGTAACATCTATGATAGGATCACGTTAGCTCAGTTATCTTATCGTTGTAATCCTAATTTATAATTTGTGATTTACAGATATTTATTCCGTTTTCATAATAAACTTTCAAATATTTGCTAGACTTTATATTGATAATATAGATTTTAAACCAAAAAACGCTTAAAGGAGTAACTGTCATTTGATCCTAATAACATGAATTGGCGCGACAATCCGATGAATGCTACCCGGTGAGATGCAACTTTTCAAAACTATTACCGAAGCAAAGGTATCGCCTCAATTGCTGCTCACAGGGAACGGTCACTTTCCTCCGCTCACCGAATCCACTCCCAACGAATAATATCCCTTTTTAAGGATTAAATTGTATTAATCCTTCACTTTCCTCTCTCGGAACTATTACAGGCTTTCGGTTTCGAAAGTATTTTGCCGAATTTCTGAAATAAAATAGCGGGCTGTACTTGGGAAAGGTAGGAGAATAATTGGGAGATTAGCGGAACATGGGTAGAGTTCGTGATTTGCTGAGTGAAAGCTATTTACGCGCACGCTTTTAACGATATCATTTCTCGGATAAAAAATAAAATAAATACCTATTCCAGTACATTTTAAAAATTATATCATCTGAAACTACACACTATATAGGGTGTCCCGTAAGTAGAGGGAAACTTTTTTTGGAATGATAGCGAACCTAAAGAGCTACAAAAAAGTTCATATAATCAACGGGTCAATTTTGAGCCGAAAAGTAGCAAATTCGAAAAAGTTTTGTGTTTTTTTATTAAGTGGGCCATGTTTTTTATTGAATCGAAAGCAATAATTAAATAAATATTTAATTTTAGTAATAAATAATTACGTCATTGTAAACAAGAAGAAATTTAATTTAAACGAACAAGGGATTTATCATTGTTAAAACCATTTACAGAGGACTTTTGAGCGGCTAAACTAAGCTAAATTTTTAGAAAAATTATTATTTTGCAAGATCTTCATCCAGATTTGTTAGGACGAACAAATAAACATCAATATTAAGATTTTTTGGTCTGGTCTATTATGTTAGGTGCTATGATATTTTATAATTTAAGTAAATTTCAGGACTATCACAAAGGCTCCGTGGTAAAGTAACATTACTTTACATAAAGACTTACAGATGCCAACAGTTAATACCACATACTAACACACGACAAGATATGAGATAAGATTTGAGGCCTGGCCACAACTATAAATTATTCGCCATTTTTTTTATTCTCATCCAGCTATATTACAGATTCCCCACTTTTACAAAAGCTTCTTCGTTTAATAAGCTTTAAGTTTGTATTAATTAGGTTGAGATTTATTAGGGAAAACCTTATGATTCAACTCATGTTTTGTAAAAAAAATTATATTTTTTATCCTGACAAGTGAGAGTACCCCTGATTCAGGAAAAATGACTACAATAATTTTTTGCAAAGCTTTTATCTATTGTTTTTTTTTTCACGAACTTGGATGTATTTTATTAATTCCAATTGCCTAAACACACATTTTATCTATGAAAAAAATACTGATTTTTAAACATTTTTTTCCTGATAAATCGATTATGAACTGTGTTTTTCATCCAGATCGCTATTTTAGGAATTGATTCGAATTTATAAGTGACAAAATAAATGTTCCTGATCCTAATATTAACGATTTCATTAAAACAATTGAATCAATTAGTAGGTTTTTTTTTTAATTTTAAACATAAATTTTAGAACTAGAAACTTTTATTTTCTCAATCAAAAATTTGGATCAATTCCTATAATAGAGATATGGGCGAAAAACACAGTTTATAACCAATTTAGTTAACAAATATTTGAAAAATCAGTATTTTCGAATTAATTTTTTTTTATAAATAAAAAGTGTGTTTAGACGATTGGGTTTATTAAAATAAATCCCAGATCATGGAAAAACAAGAAATAAAAGATTTGAAATAATTATTTGTAGTCATTTTTGCTGAAAACCAGGGTACTCTTGCTTGACAGAATACTTTTTTTTTTTTTTACAAAACTTGAGCTGTATTTCAATTTTTTCCCTAATAAACCTCACCTTAAATAATAATTAAAACTTATTAAATAAAAAAGATTTTTTAAAAGTGTGGAAACTGTGGTATAATTAAAAAGGGTAAATAATTTATGATTTTTCTAAAAACAGAACTCGAGCGGTTAAACTAAGCAAAGTTCTGTTTTTAGAAAAATTATCATTTTTTTTCTCATCATCGAACTATACTACAGTTTCTCCACTTTTACAAAAACTTTTTTATTTAATAAGCTTAGCTTTAAGTATTATTTAAAATGAGATGTAATATGGAAAAATTTGAAATTCAGCTCAAGTTTTGTAAAAAAAATGTATTCGGTCAAACAAGAGTAACCCAGTTTTCAGCAAAAATGGCTACAAATAATTAGTTCTTGTTTTTTCATGATCTGGGATTTATTTTAATAAACCCAATTCTCTTATAAACACACACACAAATAATAAATATACTTTTTATTTATAAAAAAAATTAATTCGAAAAATTAACTGATTTTTAAAATATTTTTTTGATAAATTGGTTATAAACTGTGTTTTTCTCCCAGATCTCTATTATAGGAATTGATCTAAATTTGTGAATGACAAAATAAAAGTTTCTAATGATAAAATTTATGTTAAAAATAAACCTGCTGATTGCTCCAATTATTTTAATTATAATTATATTAATCATTCATTATGATTATCAATTGAGAGATAATTTACTGAATAAATTACACAAATCTTTCATTTATTATATTTTCACTGCCATTGAAAATTGTATTTTGGATAACCATTGTCATTAACTTCCGTTTGCAGAGGAATAACAAAACAATTACATTTAACTTGACATTCATAAATACGAATAACCTTATTCTTAATGCATATGGGAAAACATTATTAATTAAAATAATAATATTATACATAGTTGTTGAAGGAAATTGTACATGAAATATTAATTTACAAGATAAGGTCATCATCAATTAATTAAAATATGATAACAATGAGATTCATTTGTATAAT